>NW_019290465.1:89967-132106 GCF_000500325.1 Leptinotarsa decemlineata
TATATATATATATATATAGGAGGGATCGATCCATATCTTTTTTTAACAATGAAGGCGCTAACAATTTCACTAAATGTTCAAAACATAGTTTGTTCATTATTTTGTACACAAAAAAATTATCATTTTTCATTCTTTTAAATAACTGAAATTGCCCCCGAGTCTTTCTGCTTCTCAGAATGGGTCTAACATTAAACCTCCTCATTTTTCGTTTCTTTCTCTTGAGTAAAAGATATACACTTACTATTGACAAGATCGCGGCAATTGTTGTTTTTATATCCATCAAAAGAAAAATCAAATTTCACAATGTGACGTTTAAGTTTATCTGGTGACATTACCTTTACACCATTCGGATATATCCGTCAAAGTTCGTAGTATGGCGCTTTCTGATTGGTCGGAGGTAAGACCGCAACGCAGAAAGTTGAAAATAGCCAACTTGTTACCTTGCCTTACCGAAGTTACCGCAAGTGTGTTTTCTCAATGCTTCAACTTTCTCACCTTACCTTACCTCGTTACCTTGCGTTTTTATAAACTAGGGGTTAAGATTTCAAAAACAATACAATTTTCTCACAAAACAAATAAACGAAATTAACTGTACATTGCATTCAATTTCAGGGCTTGTTAACTGACACCTCTGTTAACCTTACGAAACACAGACTTCAAGCTTCGTCACCTGTTACGAAGAGAGACCTAAACTCGTTCGCGGATCAGTTGAACACAGTGGCTCGCCAATTATCGGATGCTCCCAGTGCCAGGAAATTCGACAGTCTTGCGTTCAACGTGAGAAAAATTGTACAACATGAGTTTCACACGCTCAACCAATTCAGAGATGGAATCCAATATAAACTGACAACATTGGAAGTTCTGCTTAAACTCCTCAATAAAAAGGTTGACCAATTATTTGCGAATTTAAAGAGGATACAGTATTTTTTCGATGATCAGGGGAAGGCAATAAGTGAGCGGGTAAGTACTGAATTATTATATGGTATGAAATGATTTATTTGTGAACTGAATGTGCAAGTTGGACAAATAAAAACGAAACATATTTCTCATGGTTGTCGTTTTCGAAAAAATCACTTGAAATTGTCGATTTTTATTTTGAATTGAATCATTTGCTGAGTGAAGTTTCTGAAACTATGATCTTCGAGAACTATGGTCATATTTCTAGATTATTTCCGGAAAGAGGAAACAATAGGTACCATAAACTCGGGAAAGTTGATTTTCAAATCGAAATTTTAAGATTCATCTGAAATATGAGCACCGAATCATCCTCATTTCAAATAAGTTCGGTGTATTCGATCACTGTAAAACCCAACCACGGATTGAACAGCTTTCACAGATAATCTCGGGTTGTATCCGGAGTGCATCAATTATAACTGATTAAAATGTACGCGGAATCTGCAGAATTTCGTTGAGCTGGAACGTTGAATGAAGGATTTTGTTCCGAGAAATTTCAATTCAAAGTATACCTAGTCAATTTATTTTTTAAATTACGGGATTGGAGGCATTTTGATGGATTTAGCTTGGTGTGTGAGATATATACTCGTATGTTGAAATTATTTCCAGAGAAAGAATATGAAGATGTAAACGGAATACTTAGTTTCGAAATACATGTTTTGGGATTTACGTGAAATTCAAGCACCGATTTATTATAATTTCAATGGCTCAAACAGGTCTCGTGCAGTAACACTCTGCAAACGCTGCGTAGTCTTCCACTATTCCTCGTTTTCATGCATTGGGAGATATAATCCGATGTATTTCCAAATCTCAAACAAAGCTAGGGGACAGGCGACACCACGTTCTAAAGGTGATCTATTTTTTATCCCAATGGTCTAAATTAGTGGTTGATTCAAGCCAATTCTTAAAACGTTCCACTATTTGTCCCTGAAATGATTTTGACGCTACACTCAACGCGACTTTGGGTTCAACCTTGATGGTCCTTGGCAAATAGACTTTGAGAAAGTCGACTTTGACATCGAAATAATCAGAAGTCACGTGAATTATATGACTTTGTGATCACGTAAATCGTCCTTGGATGACCCTCAACCAGATGATCTCTGGAGCTTGTTTTTGGTTCAAGTTCTGATGACTTTCAGCAATGTCGTTGGTGAGTTTGATGGTGGGCAGTTTCTCTCCTCGCTCTTTGAAGTTCATATTAAAGGGGGCTACTTGGTGGTTGCGAATAGGATGAATTCACGGAGCATAGTATACTTTCCTGTACAGATTTCGAGGATAGTGTGAGGTTAATTGATAGTGCATAATGTTGTGATTTTGATTGATCGAATAGTGTAAGTCCATACAATTGAAGTCTTTCATCAGTCAAATTCAAATTATGTATGAATCCAAGGATTTCGAGGAGATATACAGGACCTGAACGTAGTTCAGGTGTGTAAAACTGTTATTCCAAAATAGTGGGCACTAAATTTCCAGAAATGACTGACGTTTTTGCTTCAATTTGTCTCTTGCGGTAGCGTACGGAAATTATACTAAACGGATGAGAAAAAATAATGATGAAATATATAGAATAACAATCTTGACAACAATGTTTTCGTTTTAATGCTATAATAGTACCTACTATTATGGAATTGTACTATATATACAAACATGAAAAACTTTTCAACAAAACGCAAAAATTTCCCTCAGTGGATTCTTTCACATCAAACTTATAGCTTATAGCAGAATTTATAGCTTTGAAGAAGATAGTTGTGAATGTGCAGAACGAAAACCAGATCGACTTTGCTTGGGCATTATGACCAGCGCAAACTGGAAGTCTCGAAGTACGATAATATCCAAGTTTCGGGGCTGTATGCAATGTTGGAGGTATAGATTCACCAAAGAAATTACCCGATATTGCGAAATGACAAAATATGAATGATAGGGTTGAAAACAATTTTTCGAAACCACAGATTGCCACCTCAGTTAATCGAATATTGAATGGGAGAGGACAGATGAAACTGTTCGATACTTGAAAGTCCATAACGTATCTAGAAACACTTCATTGTTAGAGTTTCACTGAACAGTATTACATACACGCAGCACATGTTTCGCTATACGATAGTTTCTTCAGTCGTGTCCATACACGTCTATAGACACCCCTAGAGAAGCTATTGTATAACAAAATAGTTACATTTTTGAAAGACGATTGGTTCCATCACAACTTTCATCTCATCGATCATCCCTATCATCTCATGATAGGGATACTCGATGTATTTGCGAAATAATTTTCTCAATTTTTTTCCAGCAACATTTTGACAACACATATTGAAATTGACTAGTATGATTGAATCGTATCATAAAACATATTGGAATTTAAAAATTTTGAAAAACTGTTGAAAGTACCTTACGTAGTGTATGCCGATTTCAAATATATTCTGAAACCTAAACACACAAGTGATTTGGACACTACTCGTCATTTCACAAAAAATCATTCATCCATGAGCTCTATTTGCTCACAAACCATATTCATTGCCCTTTCGATGACTCAGCCTCCAAATTCGTTTTATATCATCATTAATGTATCCTAATAAATATTGTACCAAAAAAGTCATCAACATATTTGAAGAAAAATTAATTATTAACTGCTGATGTGTGTGGCATTTGTGTGAGACTCTTCGAGTGACGTTAAAGTGAGAGATGATTTTCATCTGATGGAAGAAAAAACAACGTGCTGCATATTCTCAATATAATCTGAATTTCAGGTTACCCCGATTATGAAAGAGCAAAACTTGTATGGTCATTATTCAGTTATGAAACATCGAGAGACTATCTAAATCTGTATTTGAAATCAATTGTACTGATTTTTTGCGGTAAATTCGAAAAATTTTGGGTATATCTAAATTTAAATTATATCCAGCCAACTATTTGACCTCTTAGAGTCATTTTAAAGATTCCATACTCAAATATACCAGCACAGAATTGAAATTTATCACGATAACATTTTTTCAAAAGCATATATGCGATGTCAGCCAGTGTTTTGAAATTTCTGCCATATTACGATGGAAATTAACCATCACTGATTTGGATAATAATAATAATGGTCTTTATTGGGTGGAATAGAATATAACATCCAAAAGGCGAAATTCAAAACAGCAGTATAGAACACTACAGGTTTTGAATTGAAGGGGTAATATTTTTTAGGAGTGAATAATTTTTTGGGAAAGAAAGTTTTTGGCTTTCTACTACTCCATCTTGATACAAAAAAAGAAGGATGAGGGAGTCTTCCAAAGAAAGGAAGGAAGTAACTCTACACATGGATGTGTAGATCATGCAAAGAAGTAACTTTCAGACACAAACTGAAAGAGTAGAGAAAAGTATCTTCTGTATAATTCAGTGTTCATATAGAAGTATTTGTTTCGAAAGAATTTTTTCTTTCGTATAATTCAATGTATATATGAAAGTAACTGTTTCAGGAGGACTTTCTCCTACATATGGATCAATTATTGGGTATTTAAGTTTTTTACCCAGTAGTTCAATTTTCAATTTTTGCCTGAAAATACCTATTTTAAGATGTCTAATGAGGGAGACGTTTATTGTGAACGTTGCATATCTGATACGTAAATGAAAAATCCATGAGTGTGTATCTGAGGAGTTGATAACCCTTTGTGCCGTACATTCAAGTTGTGTATGTCAGTCCGAAAAGTAATTTTTTTCACTACTCACCTGAGAAATTGCTATTATTTACTCCATTCCCCTAACGAGAAATAATATTTGTCACCCTTGGTAAATAATGATATGAAAAAAACACCTAGGTAAATAATGAGAACAATTCTATAATTTTAACTACAGGCGGGGGGTACACATCATCTCTAAATCATCGTCACTTGAATTTTCACCCATTTTTCAATTGATTATATTGACGTTTCACTTATATAGATCTTTCAACTGCTTCAAAATGACATCTAAATTTGAATTAAAACCGCATTTGGCAAACTGACAGCAATAATAATTATTGTACAGTGTTTGGTTGTCATGGAAACGCCGGCAAACGTCTTCATGACCTAAGTAGATGTTGCGCGCTAATCATCGACATAGCGTATTCAACATGGAAACTGTACTGTTTCAATTTGACATGCTACAATTCATAGCTGCCTTGGGTTATCATATAACCAAGGAAATTTGTTTCTCACTATAATGCAGAATTGAGAAATTCTTAGTTCTGAACATACAGAAGCGATGAGAGAAGTGGAACATTGAAATATATCAAAAATGCAATGAGATATCTCCTAGATTCATATCAAAATTTGACACAAATGTTCACATAAATAAATCCAGTCTGATTAGAAACACTCTTTTTGATATTCCGATATATTCAACATATGTTAGTATGTAGTTAGTAGTGAAAAAAATTATATGTATACCTCGGCTGATAAAGCTATTATTTACCTCGCACATTATATCCCTTGGCGCTACGCGCCTCAGGATATAAAAATGCTCGGTAAATAATAGCTTATTTCTCACCCCAGGTATATAATATACTATTATTATATGAATGAGTCGGAATTTTTTTGCAGATAACTTTATGATAGAAACACGCTGAGTGTAACGACCTTCGGTTTTCCATATTGAGCCTACAAGTTTCTGACAGCTTTGTTCCTAATTGTGAGGCTTGGTCCATAAAGTACATATCCATAGTTCAAAGATGAAAGAACGAGACTGTCACATAGAGTAATTTTTGTGTTTTTAGGTAGGAATTTTCGATTTCCGTAAATCAGATTGAGTGAGAGGTAAACTTTCTGGATTAGTATAATCACATGGGAATCAAATCGGAGATCACTGCTTATAGTCACCCCAAGATTTTTTGCTTCTTTCACAATTTCCAATACATTAGATATTGAGTTTTTGTTTTACAATATCTCTGTGATTTTTCGATCAAATATTAGTATTTTTCACTTAGATGTATTATTCATTAGGCACATATTTTCAGCAAAAGATGAAAATGTGTCGTGATCATCACTAAACCGCCTATTAGCCTCATTTGCCCTGTGTGGTTCAAAAGAATAATAGATATGGGTGTCATCGGTATAAAGATGTACACTGCAATACTGAAGGCATTTCACTAATTGACTGGTGTATATCGTAAATAGGAGAGGGCCAAGACTTGATCCCTGTGAAACACCTGGTTTTAAATTCGGAGGCGTGGAGTGTACTCCATTGAGAACAACTGCCTGGCGTCTGTTGTGTGGATAGTTTCGAAAAAAAAGAACTGAATCATCTGACAAGCCAATGTACCACAGCTGTGACTGTGCCTAAAACCCGACTGTACTGTTGGTAGTAATTTATTACTATCTAAGTGTGAGCGAAGCTGTTGTTCTATAATTTTTTCTATTATTTTAAAGCAAGCAGAAAGGATGCTGATAACCCGCATATCTTTCAGTTTTACTGGATTATTGTTTTTTGGTATTGGAGTTACCAATGATGCTTTCCACATAGCCGGAAAAACGTTCGTCTCTATACAAAAGTTGATGATATGCCTTAAATTAGGAAGAATGAAAGGACAACACAATGATATCATTTTTATACTGAGCCCATCACATAAGATGAATTTTTTAATCAATTATATTGTTCGTAATATGCACATATCATCCACAGATGTAAGCAGGTAGTTGGAATCGAGTAACGTTTGGTTAATATATTCATCAAGTGAAACATTTGTTGTTGGGGTCATTGAAATAGATTTCACAAAAAAGTCATTGATGCGGTTGGCATCATTCAATTGAGTTGACAGATCATGTTTTTTTTTTGAAGTAAATACATTATTATTTTTCAGTATCGACTAACATTGTTCAGGGTTGCAATCATCAAGTTTGGTTGATAAATAGGATTTTTTCTCTCTCATGATAGCTTGTATTGTGAAATTACGTAGCTGTTTATGATATACTCGGTGCTCATCAGTTGGTGATTTTTTGTATTTAAGTGAAGCCTTATCCCGCAATCTCATTAAATTTTTAATTGGATCGATTAGCCACTGGAGGCTTTGTTATTCTAGAGATTGTAAAGGGAGCATGTCGGTTGAATAATTGAGTTAAATTGTCAACAAGAATGTTTAATTTCGTGTCCACTTCATCAGTTTCATAAATACTGAAAAAAGGTATTCTATGCAAGTCAAAATTGAAGGCTTCATGGTTAAAATTTATAAAATTTCGATATTGCAGGAATTTCACTGGTTTAACCGTAAGATCTACTTTGATACGGCAATATGTGAGAGAATGATCATAAATATTTAAATCCTTGACACCCTTCTCTACTACCCTTTCTAGATTCCACGCCGCTCTTAAATCTGTGAGCGAAGAGCTCTGCAGGCCCATTCTAGTCGGTGAGTCAATTATTTGACTGAGTTGATGAGTTTCAAATATTGATAACAGGTTGCTCACATATAAATTTTCCAAACATAATGCATCTAAGTTGAAATCACCCACGCAAACAACATTGGGAGTGGCTTCAGATACCTCGTCGATAGTATCCTCGAGTTCAGACAGAAAAAAATATCTTATCCTGTGAAGGACGCCTGTAGATTACACCAATAGAAATATATTTCTTATTCATTTTTAATTTCATCCATGATTATTCAATATCAGAACTAGAAACTATTTTGGAAGTGTTTAGGTTATTTCTTGAATAAATATATACACACACCACTACGTCTTGAATGGAGGCGATCTTTTCTATAAATTCTATTAACTCTCAGATATACAAAAAATGTCAAATTGGTTCTCTTGAATGAGTTGCCGAATATTAGCAATAGAGGAGAGGAGGGATCTCACATTCAAATATCCAATTTTAATAATCATGCCAAATACGTGTCAGACTGCTACGATACGATAAAAAAATGAACAATAATTATAGCTGAAATCTGAATACAATTAAAAATTTCAACAAAAACGAAAATGGAGATAATGCGAAATTAAAATTATTTATTTTATTCAATGAAATATTTACTGGAAATGATTAATATTAGTATCATGAAATCTAACAAGGTCTCAAATTCTTATTTTCCTAAGTAGTAGGCACACTTTCCGTTGGTACCGGAGTATTTGAACTGAATTCAGTTCCTCAAGGGCATACTGGTGATCACTGACGACCAGGGTATTCTCCTTTATTTTGGCAGACAGGTTCTTCGCTTTTGCAGCTCTTAACTATACTTCCAACTGTTTTCTAATTTGTCGGTCTTCGTAGGGTAAATTACCTATTGATATATTACCAATCGTTCTACAAACCATCTGATATGAATCGAGACAGAGTTTTTTATGATGGGTTAGAAATAAACAATGCTCACTTGAGAATCTTTATGTAGTTCTACAGATCTAACCACTGAATCTTCTGGTTCGCACTAAGGAAATGAAATTGTATGATTCATCACACTCGATTCACAGAAAAGAACGGCTTTTGTAGGAAAATATTATCTCATCAAAAACACTGCCAAAAAGAGAGCTCAGTTAAACTCACCCACCATCCTCTATGGCCACAGCATGTCTCAATCATTACCGACAAGTGAGTTCTTATGGTTATCTGAACGAGAAATTCTTCGACTGGACATCATGAGCATTTCAATCAATTCTGAGGGTTTCGTTCTAGAAATAGACTCCATTTGGGCTGAATAACTTAAGGATTACTCACTTTGATTTACCATTCCTGGTCGAAAGTGTCATTCCACTCGATTCAAATTGAAAAACACCCAAATTGATATCCAAAATGAATGAGGAAAAGAAATTACCCTATTTATCATAGGGCTCAACCAATTGCGAATGATTTGAGTGCTCAAGGAATATATTGATTCAAATACCCTGATGAGAAACCAAAAAAAAACCTAATATAGAACAATGTCATCCTCAATGGCGGATATTTGATGTTTCAGAATGAGTCACTTGTGTCATTGCCTTTTCAGTACCAAACTGGATATCATTACTAGATATAGTACTCAATTCATTCATTGAATCACCATATGATCAAAAATCAAAATTTAATCATAGTAAACCTGTGTATCTTGTATTCAGTATTCCCAATTCACCTCAAACAGCCTTACAAGACTTATTTCATACATTCATGGAAGAGCTTCTATCAATTCAATTGTTTGATTACTTGTTGTTTGTTAGTTACTCACTCAGGTTTGTTTGGGCTCTAGTTTCCAACTAGTCGTCTTGCAGTGAAAGCTGTATTGTAAGGCAGAGGACAAATCTCATAGGTAACATTTTCGTGAAGGGAGATGACATTATCCTCATTCATTCAGAATTGTCTTTCGAACACAGTCGAGTCCAGCAGTCAGTGAGGATGACAGTTTTCCATGTAAGTACAATTTGTTACCATTCATTTAAAGTAGAACTCCTGTGAATGATATCTGATTTTATTCCATAACGAATGTTTGGAATACAAACTGAGTAGAGAAAACTATCTTCTGTATAATTCAGTCTTCATATAAAAGTATTTGTTTCGAAAGATTTTTTTCTTTCGTGTAATTCAATGTTTATATGAAAGTAGCTGTATCAGGAGGGCTTTCTTCCAGTTTGTGTCTAAAAGTTACTTCTTTGTATGATCTGCACATCCGTGTATAGAGTTACTTATTTTCAAATTAATTACTTCCTTCCTCTCTTTGGAAGATTCCCACATTTTTTTGTATCAAGATGGAGTAGTAGAAAGCCAAAAACTTCCTTTCCCAAAAAGGGAATAGATATCCCACCTTTCAAATCAACCATCTGAAAGTATCATTATCATCTTCCACTCTCGTTAAAAGAATTCAATTACATATAACGGCTGCCAAATGTAATCACCATCCAAATACTATCAAAGATATACCGTCCAACGCCAGCTTCAGAAAAGCAGTAAAATGAGTTAATCCTGATAGAACCTATAGTTTGGAAAAATATTATGTGGAAAGAATAGCATGAAAAGTAGGCCAAAATAAACAATTTCTTTACACTTTTAATACACTATACACCTTTCATTGTTTGTTATATTTTGAATTTCAAATAATTGACTGGTTGTTTTTATTCAATTAAATTTTATATGGTAGTGACTATTTTTATACATTTATCAAATGTTATTGATTTAATTTTATTTTCATTTATATATACACGCTTTGATGAAGCATATTTCAATTGATTGATTGACTGACTAATTGAATAGTAGTAAACTGTGGAAAAGATGCAAATTCAAGACGACCGCAGCTACAAAATGGCGGATTACATATTTTTTCACAACTACCTCAATATGGGTATTAAATGACAGGGTTCGACTAGTACTATAGTAGTACATTATAAAAATAATGCAGATCCATAACAATCTATACAAAAACTCTGAATCAGGATACTAGCACGGATCTCGAAGACTATGTGGCGAAATAAGTAAAAAAAATAAGTTGAACGGTGTTATTGAAATAAAATGCTGAAAATGATGTAGATAATCGGAAGGTCCTAGGTATCAGTCATCACACCACTCTCCTAGTAATCTACGGTATTGATCATATTTAAAAATGATAAAATCGTTGGGCAATCGTAACTCAAGTTACGCTAAGCCCATCGATTTTATTATTTTTTCATCTGATCTATACCGTAGATTGCTGAGGCGTGTGGTATGATGACTGCTACCTATGACTTTTCGAATCATCTTATAGTTTTCAGTACATTGTCTACATGGTTATTATCTTTCTTCAAAATCTCCTCAAATTTATATTTTTTATGAAACCATCGCCAATCATTGAAATAATTGAATGATTATGAGGAAAAATATGTTAGTATCCACCATGAAGATATTCGAATTCCCAAATTGATTGAAAAATATTGAATAATCGAGCGGAGATAAATCAAGAATATCTAGTAAAAACACTGGCAAAAAAAACAAATGGGATTTTCAAAGCAATTATGATAGTGACATCATAAAAAATTATATCAATAACAGAAAGTGCTATAGACACTGTTTATGTTTCACTTAAAGGAGGAAAGGAGGCAAGAGAGTTTGTTTTTGCCTTCTTAATCAAGGCCATCTGAAGATTGAACATGTATTTTCCTTATTGACATAGGACCAGCCAGGTTAATTGTCCGACCAGACAATGAATAACTGAGCCTAGGTTACATAAAACAAGAAAAGAACTGAAATTGAATATCGAAATTTATCAAGTCTGTTTTCCACATGAACGAATTATGTAAAGTGAAACCTTAAAAAAAGGTAACGTCTAGTCTGACTAATCCAATTTGTCTGTCAATTGCACAAATTTTCTATTGATATTTTAAATGCTTGATTCTATCTCTCAACTCAACTTCTTTTCGAATTGTCCCACGAAATGTTGGCTGTTTATTAGAGATTAATTCATTCGTTTAGAAGAGTTTAGCTTTTCTCTTTCTATTTCTCCATCATCAAACAAAATATATGGTAAACTTCAAAATTATTGAATGTATACGAGATATACCTATTGATATATTACCAATCGTTCTACAAACCAGTATAAGGGACCATTTTTCTCAAGTTGGTGGACTAAAATTATCTGAAATAAAAAATCAAGAGATTAATTAAAAATTACGAGAAGAAATGAATCAAAATAACTAAGTTGATATTATAAAAAGATATAGCAGTGACATAATGCTGCTACCAACATATATATATAGACACAATAAGAAAATATAAAAAATATTCAACAAGAGATAGATCAAGTATTTCTAATAAAAACACTAGCAAGAAAAACAAATAGGATTTTTGAAGCAATTATGATAATGACAAGGAAAAAAATTATATCAGTAACACAAAGTGCTAGACACTGTTTATGTTTCACCAAAGAAAAAAAGGAGAAGAAGGAGTTTGTTTTTGCCTCCTTAACCAAGGCCATCTGAAGATCCAGTATGTATTTTCCTTATTGGCATAGGACCAGCCAGGTTAATTGTCCGACCAGACAATGGATAACTAAGCCTAGGACACATAAAACAAAAAATGAACTGAAATTGAATATCGAAATTCACCAAGTGTTTCAAATGATTTATAGTGAAACCATAAAAAAGGTAACGTCTAGTCTGACTAATCCAATTTGTCTGTCAATTGAACAAATTTTCATTGATATTTTGAATGATAGTTTATTGACTACCTTACATCACATAATGTTTGTATCAAGTCCAAATAATATCTGAAAAGAGTACAACACATAGAGAAACAAAATAAGATAAAATAATTTTTTTAAAATATAGTACACTGCTACTAGCTATTGTAAAATGTCGCAGTGGCGAGTGCACTCCATAGAAATACACTAGCGATGTCAAAAATGCTCCATGAAATCACTGACAGAATGAAAACAATTAGTTAGTAAAAATTCTTTTAAGCGCTTCTTGAATTTATTGTTTGATAGGATTTTGTATTCCTGCGGTAACAGGTTGTAAAGATTATAATTTAGAGAGTTTTTCTGTGATTTGGTTAAGCGAAAACGATCAGTACAAATATTGATTGCAGCTCTGGTATAATGATTATGTATATCGGAATGCTTGATTGTATCTCGCAACTCAACTTCTTTTCGAATTATCCCACGGAATGTTGGCTGTTTATTGAAGATAAATTAATTCGTTTAGAAAATATTAGCTTTTCTTTTTCTATTTCTCCATCATCAAACAAAATATATGAGTAACTTCAAAATTATTGAATGTATACGAGATATACCTATTAATAATTACCAGTTGTTGGACTAATATCTGAAATAAAAAAATCAAGAAATTAATTGAAAATTACGAAAATAAATGAATGAAAATAACTGAGTTGATATTATAAAAAGAGAGAATTTTTCAGAAGTGTATCTGAGCAGTGACATCACAATACTGCTACTAACATATCTATTATTTTCCCCGGTTATACGTTAGTTTCTAGTTTTATTCGCCGTAGTCATATTCATGGCGGTATATGTGTATATGCAAAAACAAATTTAACGCTGTGTGACATAAATGTAACTGATTTTTATCTGGAAATAGATTTCGAGTTTTGTCTATTTGAAGTAAAAAGTCTTAAATTAAAAATATGTTGCACATATCGTTCTCATAGTGGTAACATTGCTATTTACTTGAATAATCTGCATGTTGAAACAGCTCCTGAAAGAAGTAACGAGGACCTCGTATAATTTTGCACTTCTCAATAAACTAAAGAAGGAATATAGAATACTTCCTAATAAAACAAAAATCTTCTTAAATGACAAAATAATATCGGATTCTGATAATAGACAGGGGGCTTCCTGGCAAATAATTAATAAACCTAGCGGTAAAAACAATAATGTCAACAAAAATAACATATTACCTGACGATTTTGCCAGCTTTTTTATTGACTATGTAGATAATTTGATGAAAACGATAACGAACTTGACAATCACAGTAATCTTGAAATTTTAATTATGAAAAATCCTCCCAATACTTCAACCTTTTGGTTGCATCCCACTGATGATATGGAAATTCTGAGAACTGTCACCAACTTGAAAAATTCAAAAGCTGCTGACATTTATGGATTGCATGCCACTGCTATAAAACTAATAATTAAGGACATCGCAGCACCTTTGGCTAACCTTTTAAATGAGTGTATGTGTCAGGGAATATTTCCCAACGCTTTCAAAATATCTAAGGTGACCCCTTTGTGTATCTGTCAGGGAATATTTCCCAACGCTTTCAAAATATCTAAGGTGACCCCTTTGCATAAAAAGGGTGATATTAACCTTCCTGATAATTATCGACCAATTTCTATCATTCCGCTAAGTGGTAAAATATTTGAACTAATTCTTAAGGAAAGGTTACTCCAATTTTTCGAGTCAAATAGGCTACTGTGTAATGCACAATTTGGCTATAGACCTAACCGGTCTACTGTATTGGCTCTATGTGAATTTTATGAAGTTGTTGTGGATGCCTTTGAGAGTCGTCAGTTTTGTGAGGCGAGGTTTTACGACCTGTCAAGGGCATTTGATACGATACGACATGATTTCTTGCTATTGAAATTGGAAAGATATGGGGTTAGAGGCGTGGCTTTGAAGCTTTTTTCGTCATATTTGGAGGAACGAAAGTATTTTGTGAGTGTCTCCGGTCGGAGATCTGCTCAGTACCCAGTTATGTTTGGTGTCCCACAGGGCTCCGTTTTAGGACCCTTGCTATTTATTATATATTTCAATGATTTATGTATGAGTATTAACTCTGATGTATCTTCCATTTTTTATGCAGATCACTCCACACTCGTTGTGAAAAATTTAAATAAAAGCAGTGCTTTACAGACCCTTAAGTGTTCAGAACCAGAATGCTAAAGTTTGGTTTCGATGTAATTTCCTTTTCTTAAATGAAAGTAAAACGCAGCATCTCAGTTTGAACCATGCGGAAAAATCTGAGGATAGAGTTAAACTCTTGGGCCTTCATATAGACTCTCAACTAAATTTTTCATTTCACATTCAGGATATAGCAAAACGTCTGGCCAAAGCTTCTTATGCGTTGCGTCAATTGAAATATCAGCTGTCCTTTGATTATTTAAAAATAGCGTACTTTGCTGTTCCACGGTATAATGACTTATGGTTTGATTATTTGGGGAAGTGCGACTCATGCCAACCAAATATTCATAGCACAAAAAAAAGTCATAAGAATAATTTCTTCTAGTGAGTATGACGCTCATTGTAAGCCCCTTTTAAAAAAATTTAACATCATGCCGCTGCCTTGTTCTGATATATTGGAGTGCCTCCTTTACGTTGGGAGCAAAAGTTTGGCGAATGAGGTAACCTCAAACTGCCATGTACATAGGTACAGTACCAGAGGTGGTAGTGATCTGCGTCTTCCACTCTTCAGACTAACCAAATCTCATAATTCTTATTTGTATTTAGGTTTTAAAATGTTTAATATCTATCTATCTATCTATAGACATAATAAAAAAATATATAAAAGAGAGTACAATGGATATAAAAATGAAAAATTAATAATTTAAGAAGAGAAAGTGGATGACAGACAGTATCTTGAAATGAGTTAACCATAAGCATGAACTATTTGCCATAAAAATGAAATTTCCAACAAAAGAATATGTGAAAATGTATAAAAAATACAGAAAAAAATTGACTGATAAAATAAAAGAGGCAGAAAAATCACCATCAGAACGAAATTTCAAAATACAATGATAGTTCGTCTTGTCTATGGAAGTGTGTAAATGAAGTTAGATAGAAAACACAAAAAATTAAGCTATAAATAAAATAACTGATGAGAATGGTGGCATACTCACGGATAGCAAACAGATGACAAATGAATTCAATAATTTCTTCTGAAGTATACGCCAAAAAATTGCAGAAATAATAAATCGATATAAAAATATACATACACAGGCTATAAATCAATCGATGATCTCATTCTTTCTAGGGGAGACAAATGATGATGAAATATATTGATATATTGATAAATTTAAAAATAAAAAAGCACCAGATCTTGACAACGTGACAGCTGAGATTATGAAACTAATTTCTCAATACTTTGTCAAACCATTGCTCTATATTATAAATATGTTTATACAAACTGGCAAATTTTCATCTGCTCTCATTATTTCTGTAATCAAACTACTCCACACAAATGAAAACAAAGAAAATGTTTCAAACTACCGTCCAATCCCCTTTATCTCTCATTTTGCAAAAATGTTTGAAATGTTGCTAAAAACATGTATAACAAACTACTTGAAAACATATGGAATAATATCGGAAAAACAATTTGGCTCCAGAGAAAATAAGTCAGCGCAAAACGCCGTAGTACCTATACGTTACATCCAGAATATACAAAACTGTTGACAAAACGAAACCAACATCGTCCATATTGATAGATCTCGCCAAAGCGTTCGACCGTCGGTCATAATGTTGAAAATATTGGAAAGTATTGAAATCAGAGGGAAAATATTCGACCTAATGAAAAACTATCAACAAACAATTGGCCGCGGTGGTAGTGCGCCCGACTCACGACCGAAAGATCGTGGGTTCGATTCCCGCCTCGACCAGATATTTTTCTCGAGATAATTCATCTGATTGAAGCGGGGATGATTCTGCAACCGTGTTAGGAATCACACGTTAAAAGGTAAGACCTCGTTAGTCCTTAGCTCACACAAGTTTCTCAACTTCTGAGAGTTGTCGTTCGTACGGGGGCGATAGCTGATTAACGGGAAAACAGATATTAAACAGACAGATTTTAAACAAAGAGTTCAAAAAGTTAGGATAAATGATACCCTCAGTGAAGAAACGCTAATAATAAAATATGGTGATCCTCAGGGCATAATCATGGGGCCTGTACTCTTCAAAATGTATTCCAATGATTTGATGAAACTAGATTCAGAAGGAGAAGTGGTTAGTTTTGCTGACGACACAGCTATTACATATGAAGACAAAGATTGGCAATCTTTAAAAAAAAAAACAAAAGAGGGTTGAAAAACAATTCAGGAGTGGTTTAAAAATCGGTTTTTAACAATGAACATCGACAAAACACATTTCATAGCTTTCACCTCATACGTAAATTCACCATAATATGACACTCTTCGAATAGATGACAACCAAACAATATCGATGGTCCGACATATTGAATATTTGGAAGTATTCATAGACAGTAATTTGGAATGGGACATCCATGTCGCCTTCAGCTTGAAAAAATTAAGAAGTATACTATCAAAATTCAAATATTCGAGGATTATTATAAAAATGGCTACGAATATTATATTATGCGCTAGTTGAACCCTACTTGAATTATGGAATATCAGCCTGGGGAGCGGCAACAAATAATCATACAACAGTGGATCATTGAGATAGTATTTATGAAACCATATACTCACCCCGATAATGAATTATATCGCGAAATGGAATTATTTGATTTTCGACAACTATATTTTTTATCAGGCGGAAGCACCCTACAAAGAATGCGGAGAGATTGGAAGGATCCAACCTCATACACAAGTCAATGAAAATATTCTCGAACAGTCAAGTGGCGTTAGAAACTCTTGCTCCTACCGAGCATTGTTTAAATTGGTAGCAAATTGTCAAAAACAACTCTCCTCAATAGGAAGACCTAACCAGTTTGGATTTCTGGCTATACTGGCCTGAAAGGCAATGAGGCTGATGACTCATTTGCAATACAAGGGTGCTGCTGTTTGCAGCACCCTTGTATTGCAAAGGGCGTTTATTCACCCTTTGAAACTTGATACCAAACTGTTGTTGGGCTACAGTTGGAATGAACTACGATTTCTTACAGGTCACTGTCATTTGAATCATCATATCTAGAGACTAGGACTGTCGGAAGACAGTGTGTGTCACCTCTGTTTGGAAAATGATGAAACAGCAGAGCACATACTTTGTGCCTGCCCTGCTGGGAACGGAATCAGGTTCCCAGCGGGGCAGACTACTGAAAGACAACTTACCATACAAACTAATCGACTTCGTTAAGAAGCTGGGTTTATTTGGTCGAGTGTGAATAGGTGTGAGCCACAATGATTTCTTGCGGGTTGCGGTGGTGGTTCGAATAGATTCACTCACTTTGGATCTAACCTAACCTAATTCTAAAAAGGAGTTATGTCAATTTGGGACCTAAATTATATAGCTTCATCCCTCAAGAAATTAAAAAAATACCATTTCAAAAATGAAGACTTTCCATCCATCAATACATTGATATGAAAAACGTATAATACAGTTTTTTGAGAAAACAATTTTAATTGAAAGCAATAATTTACATAGGAATTATTGCTTCATAAATCACTATAACTATTTTTTCGATGATCTTTCCACGATATGTTATAACTTATATATACAACATTATTTTTAAATTTCATTTTTGCAACACTATTATGGAATTTTATATAAATAACACTACTTTTTATATTTTATACATTTTATACTCCATATTTTATTTTTATAAGCCATTTAATGTACTTGATATGATATCGAGACTCTGGATCTACGTAGACAATTTCCACTGTATTCAAGGTCCGCCTTTCGATATTTTGTCTAATTTGACTAGATCCCCGATTAGGATAATTATATGAATCATTGTTAGTTTTGTATGTCCTCATATAAAAATATTTTTACTTAAAGGTCAGTTTTACCCTTACTACCAAGGCTTGTCTTGTTGAATGGTACGTATTTATTCACCACTGAATGTCTTCTTTCCATTGTTTTCTTTTGTACATTTGAGGTTATTTTTCTACGGTAGTATGCACTGGTCAGGCCCTATCCCCCGAAGCCCCGATACATTCGGGAGGGCGCGCCAGCATTATCAACCAACAACCACTCTCCACGACGTGGGGTAGGTGATCATTGGATTCGAGAGTCATGTGCCCTGAGCAAGCGCAGTGAGCCAATAATGACAGCCTTCTGTATATCCCCGGCTAAGGTTTCTGCCTTACTGCGGCAATCCGGTATGATTTCAAGATTTGAGAGTAGAGAGGGCACCATTCCACCAAGGAGAGCAATAATCAGAACAACCATCTTGACAGAGTTGTCTGTATAGAGTATGCGGACTTCAAAGAGGAAATCTCGATATTTCATCTGTTTTCCCTCCTCTTTTCGGACGATTTTCGTCTTGCCAGGAGCTGAAAACTCCACGACAAATATCGTTTTGCTCTGGTGGCCGAAAAGGACTACATCAATACCATTACTATTATTATTTTCAACTGTAGTATACGCTGGTCTAGCCCTATCCACCAAAGCCCCGATACATCCGGTAGGGCGCGCCAGCATTATCAACCAACGACCACTCACCACATCGTGGGTTAAGTGATCATTGGATTCGAGAATCATGTGCCCTGAGCAAGCGCAGTGAGCCAAGAATGACAGCAAGATATTCGTCTTGCCAGGAGCTGAAAACTCCACGACAAATATCGTCTTCCACTGGTGGTTGAGAAGGAGTACATCAGGCTCATTAGTTTGCTCGAGTCTGAGGGTGGGGAACGCATATTTCCAATGAATTCGGCACTTATCGCTCCCTACAACGGATTCAATATCCCCCAGAGCATAAGCATGAGGCCTGTATCTTGTCAATGCCGTAAAAGTGCCGTAGATGGTAATATAGTACTCTCAGAACCGCATATGCTGGACATGCTTATTGCAAATAAATTAGGGTCTCGGACGCCTCGCGGCAGGCCCTGCACCTTGTGGCAGGAACCTCTATACCTATCACGTGACTGAGGCAGACTAAGTTGTGGAAGACACCATCCTAGCATGATATGAAGAACCCCTCAGTTACCGACTCGACCTGAGGAAAGCAAAAGTCAGGTGCTTTGATAAGTCAAGATCTTCAATGGTATTGAAGAATACCCCATGCCTTGTCTTATCCTTGTGTTGCCACAGGAGTGAGGTGATTTCTGCGGCTTTTATATGAGCCTTTATATGATCACTAGTTCAGTGTCAAAAACTAAACCGAGTTCATCAGCTTTGCAGACCAGCTCGGGCAGCTGGCCTAAAAAAATGCTCCAATATCTGCTCTCATATGGTCGCGAATGATGCAGAGAAGGGGATCCGAACTCCTGACGACTTTACAGGCTACATCCAGTACCATTCTATTATGTAGACACTCCAAACTCAAAAGTCAACGGCCTCCCTGTTGTCGGGGAAAGTACAACCGTGAAACGGACGAGTTGGGATGCAAATTCTTATAGAGATGCATTATTTTTTGGGTCTTCACGTTGAGTTGATACAGCTTCTCCCGAGTTCACTAATCCTAACGAGTAGAGTACCTAAGCATATTTGTTGCAGCAACTTTGTTCTTCCTCGATAGCTTCGATGACCAGATCTGTCGGAGTTTGTGCTGATACTTGCCGCGGAGATAGTAGCGTTGTTCCACCCCGAGGTGAGTCTCTCCGGCAAGCAAATGGTGTAGGATGCTCCATTTACGAACTGCACATCTTCTCCGTAGTCTACGTAGTCCTCTTTTGCGATGCACCCCTGCACATAGGATGCGTGTACTCTTCTACCACCCTCAAGGAATGATAGACACCCAGAGGCATAAAGTTGAAGACCCTCCATGTAGAACAAATGGTTGACCTTGTGCCTTCGGTTTCCGGTGGTGCCACAGTTATACCTTCGAGTATTTGTGAGTGCAACGGATGATGACAATAGTGACATGCAGAAGAAAAGGGGAATGGGGGAGTCGCCTTGAAATACACCCCTTCTGAAAGTGACCCACCCTGTTCGGACTCTGGCTTGACGAGATATTAATCAATTAATCAATCAAAATATACTTTATTGTCTCATGGTGAGGCGAGTCCGCCAGAGTGATATCAGTTGTTAAAGGCCTATGAATGATATATGTCTTGTAGTACAAACTTGAAAGAAAAAAAGTGATTTTCGTGTAATTCAATGTTCATGTGAAGATAGTTGTTTCGAAAAGGTTTTTTTATTGTGTATCTGGAAGATGCTCCTTTCTTTCTTTGAATGTGTTTGTTTGATAATAAAGAAATTGAAAGCTAACTTTTCCAAATGATCATTTCTTCGTCAGCACACTTTTGCGAAACTTTTTTTTTCATCAGAAATTGTCAGTATTTTTGTCAATCATGAATTCTTCTTGAGAGTTCGTAGGAATGGCATTGACAGTACGGTCTTCTCCTTCAGAGTTCTCTGCAGAAACTCACTATTGGATCTGAAACAATACAAACCGAACGAAAATACCTTTTCATTTTCAGTATGATAATTGTCGAATAATTGACATCACATTCATCACAATGAAATTACATCGATTATTCCATTCAAACCGATGGAATATATGAAAAATTGAAGGCTTCTTCCCAACAGCCATAAAAGGGGCAGATGTGGAATTGACTTTCTACTACTGGTGCCCACATGACCCCCGACCAAATTCAAATTACCCGCAATTTTTTATTTTTATTGTTATAGGTTTGTGACTCGCAGCTACCTTCAAGTTACAGTGACATCGATCGTTTCACTTATTGATAAGTTATTCAGTAGTGTGGTAGTGAGTTTATAAATATCTAAAGTTTGGGTCATTTTGGCACCACGTCAGTGTTTGTGAAAATTATTCGAAAATGGCAGATTCATCCAAAACAGTACATTACGGTGATAAAAACTATGAAGAAACTCTGTTAACATGACATGGCGAGGTAGAAAGTGAGGTTAGCGATATGCAAGAATCAGGTGGCTCTTTAAATGATATTGAAAGTGAGCATGACACAGATTCGGTATCAGAAGATGATAGTGAGGGAGCTAGTGGTGACTTGTCTGACAAATCCGATTCTGTAAGTGGTGAAGAAGTTGAAAATGGAAGGAGTTATTATGGTAAAAATAGATTTAAGTGGTCGTCACAACCTTTTGTACAGAGAACGAGAACAGAGAAACATAACTTAGTTTCTTATTTTCCGGGACTTCGTGGTGATGCCAAACAGTTGGTCAAAAGTGCATCGCCTTTACGAATATAGAGGTGTCTAATTGATAATGACATTCTAGATGGAATTCTTATACATACTAATCGAAAATAATCTGTGTTAAGAAGAAACTATAAGCGGCTTAATAAACCGGAACTGAAAGACCTTGATATTATAGAACTTGAAGCCTTTTTAGGCATATTATACTACAGCTCTGTTTTCAAATCAAACAACGAGGACATTCAGTGTTTGTTTGCAACCGACGGCAGTGGCCGTGTTATATTTCGTTGTGTGATGCCTCGGGAAAGAATGCTTGTGATTTTAAGCTGTCTACGTTTTGATAACCTCGAAGACAGAGCGGAAAGAAAAAAAAAATGATCCTGCTGCAGCAATATCACGTATTTTTAATAAATTTATGAACAATTGTCCGAAGCAGTACTGTATGGGCCATTACACCTGTATTGATGAGATGCTCATAGGTTTTAGAGGACGTGTTAAGTTTCGCATGTACATGCCAAATAAACCCAACAAGTATGGTCTGAAGGTCTTGATTCTTACTGATGCCCGTACTCATAAATTTTTCAATGGATATATTTATACTGGCAAAGGCAGTGATGGAAAATTATTAACAGATGAAGAAAGACGTTTGGCTGTACCAACCCAATCCGTGCTAAAACTCATTCAGCCTATTATAAATACCAAATGAAATATAACTGCAGACAATTGGTTCTTCTCTATTGAGCTTGCAAATGAGTTGCGACGAAGAGGAGTAACGTATATAGGTGCGCTTGAGAAGAACAAGGAAAAATTCCTACTGAATTTTCGCTCAACTGGAAGAGAGAAGTAGGGAGTTGTATTTACGGTTTTACTAAACATATTACAATTGTGTCTTATGTTCCAAAGAAAAGCAAGGCTTTACTTTTGGTTTCTACGATGCATCAACAAAAATACACTGATGTTGAAACTGGCAAACCTGAAATGATTGTATTTTATAATGAAACCAAAGAGGGCGTAGATGCCCTGGATAAAAAATGTGCAATTTATAGTTCAAGTAGACGTACAAGGCGTTGGCCTATGGCGGTTTTTTATTCCATCATTGATATCGCAGGAATTAACTCATATATATTACACCAAAGCTATCCAGAAGCAAACAACATACTACGGGCAGAATTTGTGAAGTTGCTCGCCAAACAACTCGTTGATCGACATTTGAATAGAAGAATTGTCAACCAAAGACTTCCAAGAGAATTGTGAATGAACTTAAGTAGAATACTAAACAAACCGATGATTGATGAAAACATGCATCCCGATATGAACCAAAAACGAAAAAGAATTCATGTAATGTTTGTAAGATATCAAAGTGTGATAACTGTAGAGCTAATATTTGTAAAGAATGTGCAAAGTAACTTTTTATCTGAATTCCACAATTGATAAAGTTTGGGTGTTATAGTTTTTCATGTAGGAGGTTTTTTTTGGTTTATTTTGTTTTTTCATATTTTGTATATTCAATATTTAATTTTCCATAAAATTACTATATTTTTAATAAACCGTTTTATTATTTAGGTTATTTTGACATGCAACTTGTAATATGTTTAATAACTAATAATTTGAAAGAATATTATAAAAAAAATGCATACACTAATGTAAAATATATCAAAGAAATTATATTTACCATAATTTGTCATATTTTTGAAAAATGTTGGCAATACCAAATATAAATAACATGGGGTCTACATAACACCACACTAGTAGTTATGTTCCAGAAAGTACACGTCAATGGTAGAAGATTTTAACATCGAAGTGACATTATTCCTGAATCATGCGTGACTCACTATCGAAGCTTAGTTATGCATCATTCTCAGAATTTCAATCACTGTGACTGTCCTAAGCAAATCAAGCCAATGGAATCAAATGATCATATATGATTGTGCATGAATATTAAAATTTTGCATATATGCTTTGCTGAAATTCACAGGTTCAATTAAATATCATCATTATGACAATTACGAGACCGAGATAACTCAAATGAATCGAATAAAACTCAACTAGACAAAGAACTAAAATAAAAAACGAATAACCACACTTTACTGATTCACATAATCTTACAAATTCTTCAATTCAAAGTCCACCGTGAATACCAACAATTTACATAATACGATATCCAGGAGTACTGGGGAGTACTTGAACATTTTTTTCATTTCGTCAATCATAAGAAAAATTCAACTAACAGACAAACAAATAAATTTTCTATAATACTTTACCAGTAGTTGTTGCTGAGACTTCTGAGATATGGCCTTTATCATACTACTGATGATGTCTACCACAGTAACAAACGAAACGTTTGATACTTCAGGTTCCATTTGACTACGGCCTACCAGCACGGATTTGATTTTCTTCAATCGTGACATCCTATATTGTTATGTAATTCAAAATGAACATCATTGAGAAATGTATTTTCCGTCCTCTTGGTATTCTCACTTCTTCTCCATTAATACGTCTCCTGAATGATTCCAATAATGAATTTTGTAGTATAATTTTATATTTTGCCATAACTAAATTCAGTGACTTTAAACCTAGAGATCTATTAGAACATTCAACTGTATTTTCTCATTCATTTCTCCAGTTCAACAATGTATTATACAAATAATCCCTTACTAAAGAGAATCCCATACAGATACCGTATCGACAGGTCGTCCAATATTTCTTGAACGATTTCTAGGTATTCTTCACCAGATGAGTTGTCTGATATAAAATAAAATTCAAGAACTTAATAGCCCAACATGCTGCATCGTAAGTTCAAAAAAAGACAACGATGTTGTTGTCAGCTTTATTAGCAGAGATAACTCCGTGTTCACATCCAAAATTTATCTCTTGATTATCAAGTTGAAGTAGGAATAATAACATTTGTCTTTACCTATTTGACAATAGATGATACTGTATGGATATGGAAAATTATTAGCCGTATTTCAGTTGAAACACATCAACAATAGTAAACAGGGCGACACATTTTGACATATTCACATTTGATGTTACATCCCCTATCGCACACCCAGAGCATGTCACCATTTTTTTTTAATGGATCACCCTATATTATTTCGCATTATCAGTTGCTCCAAATTGAGCAGATTTCAACAAAGTATAAAACATAAATGGTCTGAAGCTTATGGTTCAGGAGCTACTAATTATTGAAGTTGAAAACAAGCCACCCTGAATAACTTTTGAAACAATGATTTGTAGGAAAAATAAAAAAACAGGTCAACAATTATACAGGAGGCCACATTTTTAAAGTTCTAGAGTCAAATATGAAAGCAATAAATCAGAAAAAAAAAACTTTATTAATTCTTGATTCAAAATCTGATGACTAGTCAATTTGAAGTAAAAAATGTTCTATAGTAAATGTTCAAAAACGTCTTCAACAACTTCCATACAATGGTACAAACGAGCTTTCATTGCCGCCCTCACATGGTTGAGAATCTCGGGAGTTATTTCTAAGCAATGCCTCATGATATTCTCTCTCAAATCTTCTAATGTTGTTGATCCTTTCTCATACACTTCAGACTCCGAATGACTCCATAGAAAGAAATCTACAGAAGTTAGATCCGGAGACCTTGGTGGCCATTCTGTAGGACTCCTTCTGCCAATCCAGCGACGAGAAAAATGATTATCCAAAAATTGTCGCACTGGAGCTGCATAATGAGGAGGTGTACCACCCTGCTGAAACAATATTTCGTTTTCGAATAAATTCATATCCTCAATTGCCCTATTCATGCACGGTATTATTCGACGCTCCAACATATCCAAATATTTATCACTAGTCAAATTATCATCGATAAAAGAAGTTCTATGATGTGGTCACTAGAAATTCCTGCCCAAACATTCAGTTTCTGAGGTCATTGATCATTAACTTGACGGTATAAAGTAGGATTCATATCACTCCAATATCGACAATTTTTGCCGATCCACCTCTACATTCAAACTAAATGTACATTCATCCGAAAAACGAATTTTATACAAGAAACTCTGAAACAAGTTGATCCGTTCAGTAAGTCTTTCACAAAACTTGATACGTCTTTCAAAATCATCTTCGTTCAATTCATGAACTAGTCTAATCTTATATGGAGGAAATTTGTACTCATGAAGGATCCTCAAAACATGTGTATGACTGATTCCTGATTCTTGAAATAACTTAATGAGAGATTGCGAATTTTCCATTAGTCCAACGTGACCTTAAACTGCAGTGTAAATGTCGTCATCGTTGACAACTCCTATCGGTTGCAGATCCAGTTTCGATAGATTTGTTCAATAATTCCCAAACGTATTTGTGTCGTACATTTTTTCTGGATGATCACCATTGAACATAAGAGCACTATTTCAATAGCTCTAGCACTATTTCAATTCTGGTAGTACAAACTAACTATTTCAGTCTGTTCTCGAAGTGTATTAACTATTGCTTCTCAATAATTCACAAAAACGGAAACACCAATTGTAACTTCACCTTGTAATAAGAGAATATCGAATTCAGACTACGCAAAATAAGACTTTTTTGAAGTATACTTCACAAAAATACCTATGAAACCTAGGTAACAGATTGTACAGAAGTTCACTCAGGGTGGCTCGTTTTCAACTTGAATAATTTTCAGCTTCCAAACTATGAGCTTCAGACCATAACGTATTCTAATTTGTTGAAGTCTGTTCATTATGGAACATCTGATAATGCAAAACAATTGATTGGAGGTGCGAAATTTTTTCTCCCTGTATACTATTGTTGAGGTGTTTTTTTCATTTTTTCTGAAAATCATTGCTCCAAAAGATATTCACGGTTGCCTGTTTTCAACTCAAATAATTTGTAGCTCCCGAACCATAAGCTTCAGACCATATGTTTTATACTTTGTTGAAATCTGCTTATGTTCTGATAATGCTAAACAATATATGGTGATCCATTTAGAAAAATTGTTGACATGCTCTTGGGGTGCGATAGAGGAAGTAACATCAAATGTGAATATGTCAAAATGTCAACTATGGTTGACGTGTTTTTTCATTTTTCCTGCAAATCATTCAGGGTGGCTCGTTTTGAATGGAATGCACTGTATATTTTATTGCCAACATTTCATTTCAGAATTGAGTTGATTGGGAACTCTCACCATTTTATGGGCTTGAAAATTTATTAGCGACCATTCGATTCACCAAAAAAGTATAATGATATAGATACTCTTTTTTTCAGATTCACCAAAGGTTCACATCCCGCATCAATACTCATCTAGATGAATTATATTCTTATGTGAAGAATAAAGTCTTGAATGAAGTGGGAAAATGTCGACCTCTTTGGGAATTATTCCACTTCGGTCGATTCAATTTTTGCAAACTGGTTATGGATCCCCTTGTAAGTACATAATCTCTTACTCTTTTTGTATCGGAAAACATGTCTCACTCATTTGTTTCCTAAACTTATCATGGGCGTGATAGATGATTTTCAATCTCCCAAATGAACTTCATTCATTCTTCAATATATTCACTCAGAATTTGGAAAACAGATTTAGAATCCAAAAAAATTGCATAAGAATCGATACATAATCTCAATTCTGAATCGAGAACATTGAAACATCAATTATCGAATATTGATGAGCTTGAAACTTCAATACGAGTTCATTGCAGAAATATTCCCGCTAATGTGTTGCGATCTACATTAAACGAATTTTATGAGCGAATGCTTGGATGCATCGGAAGAGAAGGTGGACATACAAAGACGCTTCGATAATTTTTATTGTTAGCACCTGTTGAGTTGTTAAGTTACCTACTGTATTTTTCTGTACTATCACTTATTGGTTCTTTTTTGTTCATGGCTATCCGCGATAGATTTTGACAGTTTATCGATATGAACATTATACTTAGTAAAGTATTTGCCTCGTTAAAAAGAGTTTTTAATTTTATTCTAGAGTTCTGTTAAATATCGTTGCAACAAACTTGAAGTTGACGGTCACCTAAAAAAATACAAATAAAAGTTAATTTCACAAATACACTTAAATTTGATAAAAAATACTTCAAACTGATTTGATTCTGGCTACTTCAAATACATATCAAATCAAAATAGTAAAAATATGTATCATACGGGGGTAATTCAAAATTTTCCGAATGAAAAAAAAATATCGAATAGCAGGCCATGACTCCGTATCTGAACATAACTTTTAATTCTAAGCAACTTTTCTCTTCAACTTTTTTTTTTTGAAATAAGGGTACTTTACTCCTGAACGATCTTTATATTTTTTGGCCTATCCTGTATGGTGTTCGTCATAAAGCTATATCAGGTACACTTGGTATAGTTTTGGAACATGCACCAACTTTTGTCAAGAATAAAATTTTCTAAGAAATCGATAAAAGAAAAATTTCCCATTTGTTGCACTCTTAGTGGACCACACTGTATAGTCGCACGGCCAATAAGAAGTGATGCGCCGCATACGAGAAGCAATATGAAAAAAACGCCCGGTATTGTGAGAAAACGATTCATGGTTTTTGTATTACGATAATGAACCTTATTGATCGTAACTTTATGGCCAAGAAAAACACAGTAATCATGTCTCAGCTTTCGTATTCACCAGATATGTATCCCCTGCGACGTTTTTCTATGGGGGTTGCGCCTCTACAGAACACCCCCACTCCTTCACTTTTGCCTTTATACAGCCGACCAATCAGAAGCTACCGCGCGTAAAGTGGAAAATTAAAATCAATAGATGAAAGAACAGACTTCCGGCCCAAAACCCCATGTATTTTTTTATGAAGCTGAACTTTTTGCAATTTTCACGGCATACATTTGGAACCTTGTGGAATACTTAACTCGAGGTAGGTGTGTTTTGTAGGGTGTCAGAGAGAAACGTGTGATGTAGTCGATGCAAAGGAGGATACATTGCCGCCATGTTTTTTTCTTCAATGATGTATTCTTCCACACCCTGGAGACATCGAAGGATCACACGATGAAACGTTGTAGTTCTGTTGAACTGATATATTTTATATTTTTCCTTGGGATTGTACGTTGAAACGTTGGACTTCCGTTAAACCTACATGTTTTTTTTAATGATGTATTTTGCCACACCTTGTACACAGTGACGTCATGTTTTTTTCTTCAATGATGTTTTAAGCGACAACCTGTATACCCCACTGAATGTCCGTTACATTGCCGCCGTGTTTTTTTTCAATCAGATTTTTCATCATATCTCTTTCGTGCTTCCAATATACAATTTTTATCGAGTCGTATTTCTAACCCTTCATGCTCAATTTTGAAACCGGCTATATCGCCCAAGAAACAACGACAACACCGAACGTGCCATGCTTGCCATGATTGATCACCTCAATACCATCTCTATCTATTTATCTTTGCATCGATTACGTCACAAGTGTCTCTCTGACTCTCACATGCACCTTTCTATGTAACATCAATTTTTCCCCAAACCTATGGATATTTTTTAATGTTCTACATAGAAATCACGTTTCAGGTTATCTAAAATTCAACGGGAATCAAAAAAATGCGGTCAAGTATTGAAAATGATTCAATTTCGGTTCCAACAAAACAACCGCCATAAATATCAACAATTCGCAATTATTTGCAATATCCCACATTGGTGTCGAGGCTAAGGACGAAGCCTACCACGCCGACGACCGTGGTTTGATTCTCATACCGATAAACTTTTGTCAATCGAATTTCCCTCAGCTACCGATGACCACGTGACTGGTACGTGACAGGGGGGCTCAAGGGGTGAGGCGGAGACCCAAGGAGGGCTACGCTCTTTGAATAATTATTCTCTACATCGATTACATCAGAGGTTTCTCTCTTCCACTCTTCGAAACACACTGACATCGAATTGGATGTTCCATAAGGTTCCGATCGTATGTCATGAAAATTGCAAAAAGTTTTGCTCTTTAAAAAATACATGGGACTTTGGGCCAGAAGCCTCTTTGTACATCTACTGATTTGAATTTTTCGCTGTACGCGCGCTAACTTCTGATTGGTCGACTGTATGACGGCAAAAGTCGAAGAGACTTCTCTGAAAGTCTTAGGCCCAATGGGATTGTTTCATGATTTTTAGTTTATAGTTCAGTTGATCAAAATTTCCCATAGTTTTCCCGTAATTAATTAATAAAAATCGAATGTGTTAGGGCGGTGACGTAACGGGCGTATTCCCGCTTCTTGTTCGATTGACCAATAGAAACAATAGAAATAGTTAACATTGCCAAATCGTAAAATTTAGGAAGCCTATAATTATCAATTCAATTATGGAAGTGTATATGAACCCGTTAACGTTTCAATTAATGAAAAATTCTCCAGATAGCATAAAACGTTCACGATAAATCATGTTTGGAAATAAATTATATATCTAAAGTCGGTACACAAAGTCGATAGATCACAAAATATTTACCCAAACTATGATTTTATGGATTGTTTATTAATATACAGTTATGAAACTCAAAAAATATAGCAAACTGGATCAAAGAATCATTTCAAATATTCAATTTATTCTACAATCCTCAATCTGTACAACTGCAATTTATTATAAAAAAAACGATTCCTCCATACATACCTCTTTCTAATATTGCTGTTCGGACTGGTCAGTCCTACTGTGATTTTGTCTGATTGAAAGTCAAATAAATCAGGAATCAAACTTTAACTATTTTCAATCTTCAATTTCAAAATTACATTAACAAGTCAATGTCATAACTAAATTTTCTTGTTTTTTTTGTAAACATAAAAACAAGTGATAAATACTGATTAATTCAATTGAAATACATGGTGATTCTAACAGCAACATTCTCCCTCCCGTGATGAAATCACTACAGCATTGAATTCGTTCTTCAAACATTTGTATCGTTTTTTCCAATTAATTTGCATATTTTGGAAACAGGTCGTTAATAGATTCCTGTTCAGGTTTTCACTTCGACAACTCGAATTTTTCCGTCCTTCCCTTCATGAACCTTCTGTATTTTTCGGATGGGCCGCATATTTCTAGAAAGTGTGTCGTCCACATCAACTACAATGTCATCCAGGGAAATATTTTCTTTCTTAGAGTACCATTTCGTATTTTTGTTCAAGTTGACCAAATATTCTTTTTGCCATCGCCTCCAAAACATATCCGCTAGCGCTTGGGTGACTCTCCAATGTTTTCTGCAGTTTGCGTCGCTTATCTCAAATTCTCCTGTGGGTGGTGCAGATCCATCAGAACATTGAAGTAGGAAATGATTGGGGGTTAGGCTCTCAGGATACAGGGCATCGTTCGAAATGTAAGTCAGTGGTCTGCTGTTCACCATGTTCCCAGCTTCAGCAATGAGTGTTTGAAGTACCTCTTCTTTGGGATGTCTCTCTTTTAATGTAACTTTCATCACATTTTTGACCGATTTTACAAGTCTTTCCCAACTTCCGCCCATGTGAGGTGAATATGGCGGTAAAAATTTCCACGTCATTGATTTAAACCATAAAAATTCCGAAATTTTTGTTGAGTCGAAGTTTTTTATTGCTTCTATCAATTCTCGATCAGCATAACGTAGATTGGTGCCATTGTCGGAATGTATTTCTCTTGGATATCCCCGTCGACTAATGAATCTTCTGATGGCCATGATGGCACTATCAGTATCGAGCGAATGTGCAATTTCCAAGTGGACTGCTCGAATACTCATGCAGGTGAAAAGCACGATATATCGTTTTTCAGTTCTCCTTCCAACAGTTACTAACTACCATTGGACCAAAATAGTCCATCCCTGTAATAGTGAAGGGTCTTGTGAAACTTTGTAGTCTGCTTTCAGGTAACTGCCCCATTTCAGGTACTTGAGGTTGGACTCTCATTTTCTTGCAGAAGAAACATTCGATTTTGCATTTGTGAACTGCACTCAAAATCCAAAACTTCTGGTGGAGTTCATTCATAATTAGTACTTGCCCTTGGTGGTTAAAGTTAATATGATAGTGCTCAATTAGCAATTTCGTGAAACGATGTATTTGATCAAGTATTGCTGGATGTTTCTGGAAATAGGTGAGATCTTTGGCTTGCTCAAGTCGTCCTCCTATCCTTAGTATTCCTTTATCATCAAGTAATGGCGTCAGGGTATATATACGGCTTGATTTACTGATAGTCCTTTTGTTTTGTATATCTGCAATTTCTTGATGGAAACATTCGTTCTGTACATATTTTATATATATTTCTTCGGCTTTTTCCACTTTTGAACACTCCAAATTTGTACTTACTTTCCTTTTTCTGCAGTTGTTGATAAATCGAAGCATCCATGCAGTGGCTCTAATTAGTCGTCGGTATTTGGAAAATCTGTCTAGGCTGGGCAAATAACTGTGTGTAATTGTTGTTGTCAGTATAGTTTCTCTTTTCATTTCCAATTCCATTTCTTCTAGGGGTATGTTGATTTCTAAACTTTCTTTCACAGAATTTATCAATCTACTCAACATTACAGCAGCCTGTAGCTCTAGTCTGGGTATTGTTATTTGTTTTATAGGTGCTACTCGAGTTTTTGCACTTACAAATGATGTATAGATTATATTTTCGTGAATAAATCGTAGATAAACGACAGCTGAAAATGCTTTCTCACTACTGTCACAAAAACCATGTAGTTCTACTTCTTCACTGGCAAATAAATGACAACCATAACATCTGGGCACGCATGTTTCCTTGATGTTGTTGAGATTCTCCAATAACTGTATCCATTTGGTATTCATATTTTCAGATATCTCATCATCCCAACTGATTCCCTTTTTCCAGAGTTCTTGTAGAAAGATTTTGAATTTTACAACTAGTGGTTATAGGAAGCCTAGTGGATCGAAAACGGACATAACCAATTTAAGAACTTCCCTTTTCGTTGGTACCTTGGTTTTTTCTAGAATTCTAAAATCTATATTTCCTTTATTCAGTGAAAATATAATACTGTCTGATTCAGTATTCCACCAAAGTACTCTTTCTGCAGGTTGTTGAAGAAATGAATTCAAATTTTTCTGAGTTCTGGATTTTAAATGTTCGGGAATTTTGTCAATAACATTTTGAGAATTGCTGATCCAGTTGCAAATGCTGAATCCTGCTTTTCCATGGATTTCTATTACTTCCAAAATGAGTTTGACGGCTTCTTCAGTTTCTACACAATCTAAGTAATCGTCAACATAATGTTTTTCAATGATTGCTTTAGCTGCCTTGGGTAGTATGTGATAATGTTCTTTAGCATTTTTATTCTTTACAAACTGAGCCATACAGGGAGAAGATGTCGCTCCGAATGTCATGGCCTCCATTTCGTGAACATTAGGATATTTTGATCGATCCATACCTCGCCAGAAAAAGCGTTGAGCTGAGCAATCGTCATCTCGGATTTTTACTTGATGGAATATCTCCTTTATATCTGAACAAAAGGTGATCGACATCTGACGGAATTTCCAAATAATTGCTGTTGAGTTTTTTAACAAGTCTGGACCTTGAAGAAGATGATCATTAAGGCTAGTTCCACTCGACTTTGCTGCGGCATCAAATACCAATCTCAGCTTGCCTGGTTTGTTGGGGTTTACCACTCCAAAATATGGTGAATACCAAGTTTTTTGGCCCTCTCTTTCAACTTCAGTAACACTCAGCTTTCGAATATAGCCCTTTTGAGTATATTCTTCAATTTTTCTACAAATTTCTTATTTTTATCCATTTTCCTCTCCATACATTTGAGGCGATTCATTGCTACAGGTTTACTGTCTGGTAATGTAGTATTTTCGTTTCTCCATAGGAGCCCAATTTCAAAATGATTTCCAACTCGTTGAATAGTATTTTCCATGATTTTCAAAGCTCTTTCGTCTTCTCTAGATCTACCATTTTCTTCTATGCATTTTATCCAAAATTTTCAATTCTGAATGAATCTTTCACCACTTTGTGGATATCTTCATTTGCTTCTTCTTGAGACTTACAACAAACGTGAAATATCAGAGAATTCTCAAGAACCTTTCCTTGTGGATATCTTTCATGTACTACTCATCCAAGTAGAGTTTTAGAAACAAAAGGTGGATTCTAATAACTCTGATGAATTTTCTTGGCATTTGTTAAGGCACATTGGTCTTGGCCAATAAAAATAGTTGGTTGGGCATCATAAAATGAAAGAACTGGCGTTTCCTTGATGTATGGGTAGGTTTCACTCATATTTTCCACATCAATTGTTTGCTTTGGAAGTGAAAGTCCGCTGACTGTTCTGACTTCATTTATTTTGTACATTTTTCAGTTTTCTTCTATTCCAGATAGCTCTAAAGTCACCTTCTTCGAATTTTCTTCATTTTTTGTTACGTTGTTGAGCCACTGATAGCATAGTGGTTCTACAGGTCCGTCTAATCCTATTTCTTGAGCAATTTTGCTGTCTATCATTGTTGTTGTCGCTGCTTCATCTAACAAAGCAAATGTATAAATTTCCTTATTGGGTTCTTTTAGTTTCACGGGAATTATTCGAAGTAGTATTGTAGAATTTTCTTGTTGAAAAAAGTTAATTTTTTCCACATGAATGTCTGGATCGTCGTCCTTGTTCAAGAGTGAAACATTATTCACTGAACCTTCCACCGCCTTACTTTTATGATCAAGATTGTGAAGTATGTTGTTATGGAATTTTTGTCAATTTTCTATTCCACACTTTTGTTTTACCCTGCATGAATATATATTATGACCTGGCTTTAGGCAGTAAAAACAAAGCTTACTTGATGTCACAAATTTCCGTTTTTGGTCGATGTCCAATTTTTTGAAGTTTTGGCAATCTGTCAAAATATGATTATTCTGGCAGTTGGGACATTTCTCATATTTTTTTGTAGAAAATACATTTATATTTTTCCTGCTTTGAAATTTGTCTTGTTCAAATCGTTTTCAGGATAACTATAACTGTTGAAATCAGCACAACTTGACGCAGGTAAAGCGATTTTGCGCATCCATAGTGAAAATGTTTTTAAAGTCATGGTTTCTTCTAAAGTGGATTCTTCAGCACTATTGAGTCTTGGAAATGAAGGTAATTTCATGATAATTTCTTTCAATATTGATGGATTCGTTATGTGTCCAGTATTTTGAAATAGTTCCATAGTTGTAACCAAATTTTCGATAACGTTTGAAAATGGCAGGTACGTTTCAAATCTTCCCTCTTTTGGAGGAGTGGCTCGTCGAACTTTTTCTATCAAATTGGAAACAATGAATTCAGGTCTACCGAATGTTATTTTCAAGGTTTCAATTATTTTCGTTACATTTTTAGGGGCGATAAGGAGTGGTTGCACTGCTTCTCTGGTTCTCCCTTTAAGGCATCTTTGCAGACGCATAATATTTTCGTCTTCACAATTATTGAAAAGATTAGTGGAACGCTCGAACTGACTGAAAAACAACGGCCAGTCTTCTGGATTTCCAGCAAAAGTAGGCAAATTTGTTTTTGTTTTATCTGATCGTTCGGAACTTTTTGATTTGTTGGAGTTCTGCTTAAATACATCACAGATCTGGTTGAAATTATCAGCAGTCATTGTAATGAAATTATTTGTCGTCGGCAAATCGGTGTTAATACCCGTTTCTTCAATTTTCCAGTTTGCTATCTTTTCTTGAACACTCATTTGGTCTAAATCGATAACACTATCAGCACCGTAAATTGTAGACTTTTTGGACGAACCTTCCTGTATCAATTCACGTTTCAATTAAGCTTCTTTCCTTATCAGCTCTGCATCTCTATCAGCTTGCTTTCTTTCTATTTCAGCTCGCATTTTCTCCACTTCAGCTAACTTTCTTGCTTCCTCCAATTCTATTTCAAGTATTCTTCGCCTAGAACTTGATGATCCAGTCCCTTTGGAAACAGCTCGTGAACGTGAACTTTTGTTGGTATTCAATTGATGGTTTTGAGGAATTGGCATTGTTTGTGGTTTATCACCTACGTTACTGTATATTTCGGGAGGAATTCCTTTAGTTTTCCTTTCACTTTTTCTTGAGTTTGGCATGGACATGTTTCTCCAAATTTCCTTTTTCTTTTAATTTTTATTTTTTTACTCGAAGGACCAATGTTCGGACTAGTCAGTCCCACTGTGATTTCGTCTGATTTGAAGTCAAATAAACCAGGAATCAAACTTTAACTATTTTCAATCTTCAATTTCAAAATTATATTAACAAGTCAAGTTTTTTTTTGTAAACATATAAACAAGTGATAAATACTGATCAACTCAATCAAAATACATGGTGATTCTAACAGCAACAATTGCTACTAAGTTCGAGCGCTATAGGCTCACTTAGGTAATCTGTTGAATATTCCAAATATTGAGAGGAAGGTAGAATGAAATCAAGTATAGACAGAATTGATTGTACTCGAACTGATCCAACAAAAGCTTCTGAGGTGATACCATTAATCATATGACAAAATTTAATGAAGTAAAATAAAAAGCATTTGATTTTTTGCAAAAATGTTAATTCATTTTGTTTCATACTTTCAGCAATAGTATTAATTGCAGATAATACTTTCTGTGGAGAATACTTGAAGTTGAAATAAAAAACTGTATCATCAAATTCAATATTTTCGTTCCCCTTTCATTTGTAGTCACTTTTTGAATGATTTCTATAAGTCTTGGAAGAGTAGAAGAATTGTAGTTTTTTCTTTCACCCATTTTTTTTTCTCATCATTTTTTCCATTGGGAACCTAAACTCATATGAAATAACTCAACTATAAACCAATGCGCTTTCTGTTTTCTTGTGCACAAGAATGCACCATATCAATATTCGAATACATCTCTGAATAACTTTTGAAATACACACAAACTAAACTCAATGAAAAAACGAATTGTTCCTACGCAAGATGTCAGATGAAAAAAGTTGAAACTCAATGTTGCAAAAAAACAAGCAGAAGGGATCCGAAATGACATACATTTTCAATACGGAATAAACCAATAAATTGTGATATAGGTCCTCCTATTTTCCTTAGAAAACAAACGATCAATTGAAATTTTCTGTAATTATTCATTCATTTTTTTGAGAATAATGCCAGCAAAAAAAATCAATAATAAGATACAATACTATGATACAAAAATAAAATCGCTCGAATCTAGGAATTAAACATAAAAATGGACAATTATATTTGCCTTGAAAACTGATATAGTACAAGTTATATCTGAATATGATTCTAAGCTGTATTTTCAAATGGGTTTCAAATGCTCATGAACCCTAATAAAATAAGTCAATTATGCATCAATGCCACCCACCAAAAATAAGAAATTCAACGTTACTGGTATATTAACCATATCCAGTCACCCAGCGGCCTCTGTAGTGCATGCGACAATGTGCTCTTTCCACACATAACTTCTTATTTTCGTTAAAATAATTTCAAAATGAATGTCGAGCCTAGTTTTGTTAAAGCTGACTCCGACAACTTACCAAGAGTCGATTTTGAAATGATCGATGAATTTTACCTGAAAAATTTGCAATACTTTGGTACCGGAAAGAAGAATGAAAAATCGAAACGGTAGGTGGTATATTTAGTAGGTCATTTTTATTTATATGAGATTCATTTCAGACTTTATAAAGTTTTGATTTAATTTTTATTTTATCTCGGCCAACTGAAGGTATGGTATGGATGATCTGTTTTCACAACTAGGTATAAAACATATTTTAACCATTTTGGTGGTAGTAATGGTAAAATTCAATACAAAAATAACCTGAAAACATTTTTTTCGGAACGTAAACTAATGACACGGAATAGGCAGCAAAAAAGGCACCCGCCGAAACCTACCTTTTACAAAAAAAAAAACGTTATTTAATTAAATAATTGTAACAGTTGTAATCACACCGAGTTGACCACAATAACAACAAAAATGGCTTCTGTCAAATTGGATCATCAGATCTGTGATTGGATATTAGAAACCAATACACTTGGCAACTCCGCTCTAGACATGATCAATTTTATTGGTCGACACGCGGCCAATTTAATCTTTTGCTTTTCGAATTGTACTTTTTTCTGTAAATATAAAGAGATTTTGGGACCGATTAGGATTGATGAGTATAATATACCCCTAACTCGATCAGCCTATAAGCAAACCAGTATCATTTTCCATAGCATGAAACAAGCCCATTCAGACAGAATGAACGTCTGGCAGAGACGAGGCGCGGACCTTTGTCACTTCCATTCTGTGTGAACTGGGCCTGAGTTCCAAAAATCGCTAGAATGAACCTACCCAAATTTGCATATGTCCTTCCATAAGGAATGTCATAGAACTCCTATAGCTATATTACTTTTTTAAAATTGAAGAGTCCCATAAAAGGACGGTGTTTTTCGAGGATTAAGGAGATGAAACCGAATCGCTGAGAATCCAGAAATATTATAAATATTTAATCATTCACACTTTCTTCACCCCTGAATATTTCATCGCATTCTAGTTCTTTGATATCTACTTCAAAATTATTCATAGTAATATTCGCAGTTTGAATAAAAATATTGATGATTTCAAAATAATGTTGGATGAGATGAACTCCGATTTTGATTGTGTGATATTAACAGAGACCTGGAAATTACTTGACCCTCTTATACAGTGTCACCATTAAAGTGCGCACCATATGGGAATTTTTTTTTCGAAAAGTTTCAATGAAATTTAACTTCGGCACTTGTTTGTGCTTTAAATTTAACTCAAAATGATGCGGCCAACTGCGACCCACTGACGTTCAGTGTTTGTCAAATTCAACTTTTTTTTGAAAAAATTTGAAAAAGTGCATTTCTAGATCGAATTTAACAAAAAGTTAAAAAAAAAAAAGTTGTGTCGACATCAATTTTATATCCATATGCCAAATTTCATGCAACTAGGATAAAGTTAACGTTTTGCTTATTTTTGATATCCCCTTTATTTTAAAAAACAAGTTCGGATAATTGTCATCAATTCATGTATACATTTTTACTCATACGGACATTTTTAGAGAGAAATTTAAAATTTGCTATAAAAATTTTAACATGACTGGTGCAAAGTTTCAATCACTTGGCTATTTTCTTAAACAAACGTCAGTACCTTCAATTTTGAAAAATCAGACATAACTCAAAAACTGCAATAAGTATTAATAAAATTACTAGAGTTGAAATTACATTAAAATTTCAATATTCACGAGAATGGAACGGTAATTCCTCAATATTGCCGATGGTGAGCCCAAGAAAATCCCAATTTCACAATTGAATGTGGTGATCAGTATTCCTTTGAAACTAATGTATGATGTGGAATACTTAACGACCAAATAATTGGGTCATTTTTCTTTAGGGAAAATTTATCATCCGTCGGTTATTTCAACCTTTTGAATAAATATTAAATACGACCTATGGTATCAGCTTGATGGCGCACCAATACATCACACGGTTGCTGTAAAACAGTCCCTCCAACAAATGTTCAGAGGCAAAGTTATTGGACGTAACTGGGAACATTATTGGTCACCTAGATCACCCGACTTGACGCCTTTAGACTTTTTCTTGTGGGGTTACCTGAAACAAAAAGTGTACCGAAGTAGACCATTTACTGACATACAACATCTGGAAAATACCATTCGCGAGTGCTGTGCAAATATAAATCCCCGATTTATTAAAAATGCAGTTACAGATGTCAGTAGAAGGACCATAATCTGTATTGAACGTGGAGGACGACATACTGAAATGTAAGCTATAAGTGTTTGACAACCTCATTTAGATCAATAAGTAATTTTTTGTACCCATTTGTATTTTCTATAATATTATTGTTGTTCAAAAAGTATAATAATAGTAATAGTTCTATCGAAATTATTTACATTTTTTTTAGTTGCCTCTGCTTTTTCGAAATCAAAGGTTTGTTTAAGAAAATAGCCAAGTGATTGAAACTTTGCAGCAGTCATGTTGAAATTTTAATAGCAAATTTTTAATTTCTCTCTAAAAATGTCCGTATAAGTAAAAATGTATCAGAAAAGTTAAACTCCATGATGAGTTTGTTATGTACACATGAATTGATGACAATTAACCGAACTTGTTTTTTAAAATAAAGGGGATATCTGTCAAAAATCAGCAAAACGTTAACTTCATCCTAGTTGCATAAAATTTGGCATATGGATATAAAATTGACGTAGACACAACTTTTTCAAGTAACTTTTTGTTAAATTCGATCTAGAAATGCATTTTTTCAATGTTTTAAAAAAAAAAATTAAATTTGACAAACACTGAACGTCAGTGGGTCGCAGTTGGCCGCATCATTTTGAGTCAAATTCAAAGCACAAACAAGTGCTGAAGTTGAACTTCATTGAAAGTTTCACATATGGTGCGCACTTTAATGGTGACACTGTATATTGCATGCCAGGGTAGAAACTAATTTATAATGAAGGTGAATACAATCAAAACGATGGAGTAATAATGTTTATAAAAAAATATTACGAATTTGATAGCGAAATTGTTGCAATAGAAAGAGTTAAATTTCTCAAAGCAAAAATCAAAATCGGAAAATAAAATGATACGCTCATCACTAGCTGCTACCGATCACCCTCAATGAACATAAATGAATTCAACCAAATTTTAATGAGATATTTTGAAATTATTCAACAAGTGAAATATGATTATTATCGCTTCATAGGTGAAATAAATATGAATCTGTTAGAGGAAGATGATAACACGACCGAATATCTCATTATATTGAACGAACTTGGGTACATATCCAGTATTAATGATCTCACAAGAATATACATATAATAACCATAATGTCTTGATTATATTTTTATCAAGAGTAAATGGAATATACTTGTCATGACAATACCAACTGTTCTAAAAAGCAATATCACCGATCATTTTACAACTATATTACAATATTGTTATGGATAACAAAAAAAAAAAAAAAACTACGGAATGAGATATAGAAAATATATTAATGAAAAAAAATTAAATAATACATTACACCATGAAAACAGAGAGTCAATGTAGTCAACAGAAAATCCAAATACTGCAATGGAAACATTTATTGATGTTCTAACAAACGCTATTGAAAAATGTACTGAAATTAAAAAATGTACTAGGAAGAACACAAAATTCACACCATGGTTAACGAATACCGTATTGAAATCCATCAACACTAAAAACGATTTGTTTGCGGAACTAAACAACAACCCACACAACGAACAATTGAAACACTATTATAAAAATTATAAAAATAAACTCACCAATTTAATGAATAGAGCAAAGCGTGACTACTAACGAGAAGAAATTAAAAATAACTCATGCAATTCAAAAAAACTCTGAAATACAGTGCAGAACATCACTGGTAAAAAACAATCTGAAAAACAAATACAGAGTATAAAAAATGACAAAGGTGAATTATTGAATGGAAAGAGGGAAAGTGCAAACGAATTCAGTAACAAATTCATTGAAACTGGTGAAAAACTGGCTGAACAAATTATTAGGATCCCAAATTTTGAAACAAACACAACACGACTAACAAATTCTATAGGTATCTGTCCTACCGATACGACTGAAATAAAAAATCTTATCAATGAACTGAAAAATGAAAAATCCGTAGGGGAATATCAAATACGAGCAAAAACACTAAAACAAATCGCAGGCTATATCGTTATTCCTCTCACTCATATCTTGAATCGATGTCCAAATAAGGGAATATGGCCAACATCTCTCAAAAAATCAGTCGTCATCCCGATACACAAAAGTGGGGACAAAAACATCATTACCAATTATAGACCCATTTTACTGATAACGAATCTATCAAAAATATTCGAGAAATTATTGAAAACCAGACTCTTATCTTTTATAAATAAATTTAAACTTCTTTCTTGTAGACAATTTGGCTTCAGAGAACAAATCTCCACGGTAGATGCTATCCTATACATCACAGAGAAAATACACCTAGCTCTGGAAATAGGAACTCCATGTCTATGCTTATTCATTGATTTAAAAAAAGCATTTGATACTGTCAGCCATAAGCTACTCCTAGAGACACTTAAAAAAATAGGAATGAGAGGTAATTGTTATAAGCTCATGGAAAGCTATTTGAATAAAAGGACACAGAAAGTGAAAATTGATGATGACTCAAGTAACTCAAAAATCATTGGGTATGGAATGCCGCAAGGCACAGTTCTGGGTCCATTGTTATTCAACCTATATGTGAATGAACTGTTCTCAGTTGCTAGTGAAGGGGTCATCGTAGGATATGCTGATGACACCGTTATCTTTTATCAGGCTTCAACATAGCAGGATCTGAAAAATACTGCAGAAATAGATTTCAAATTTATTAAAGAATGGTTCGATATTAAACTATTGACAGTCAACTTGAAATTGAATACTACAACTGTAACACTACTACTTAGGAATATATCTGGACACACACCTCAAATGGGATTATCATATAAAATATGTGACCAAAAAATTCCAAACCATTTTATATAAATTGAAATATTTGAACACTTACTTACCCATGGAAAAAATGAAAGTATTATACTCCTCTCTCGTAGAAAGTCATATCCGATATAGTATTGAACACTGGGGTGGTGCGCTTAAAACCCATCTCAATCGATTACAAGTGATACAGAGACGGTTCTTAGAATTAATGCTACAGAAAAGCTCTAGATATAACTCTGATAGCCTCTACAAAGAAATAAAAATCATGGATATAAGGCAATTATTTTACCTTTGTGTGAATATGAAATAACACTTTCAAAAACATAAAGCTGATATTCCTAACCATGAATACAATACTCAAAACCATAACAAACACATCCTACCGCATGCTACAAAATCCAAAACTCAAAAAACAAACTTTTATATTTCAATAAAAATGTATAATACCCTGCCAGAAGAAATAAAAAAATGTAAAAGTGAACAAAACTTCAAGAAAAAGTTAAAGAAATATATAGATGAA
>NW_019290466.1:4264-29421 GCF_000500325.1 Leptinotarsa decemlineata
TTAAATGACGACAGTGATAGTGAAACAGAGAATATGGAGGAGGAATTATCAGAAGCTTTCGAAGAAAGTTCATCTAATGATTTTTCCGAGAGAAATACCGAAAGACCTCAAAACTTTATCAATGAAATTATTTTCCTATAGGAAACTTCCTGTTTTTTAGCAGTATCTTGCATGCTGGATGCCGTGATATCAGAACAATATTTCAATTCTCAAACTATATAACTTTTATTGCCTGTATAACGGAAAATTTCATAAGGAACATCCGTTGGAAACTAATATTACGGAAAAAACAATGTTTGAATTTATGAACGGCGTACCTACTACAGACGTGTTCTTCAACGATTAAATTTCATTGCTAAAATCTTCCATGCCTCGACATGAGACCACAGAGCTCGCACCCCAGGCACCTGACTCACTGGATGGTAGGTTTCTGGATATCACATATGAATCGTTGGTATTCATGGTGGAGTTGGAATTTTGAAATTTTTGTCTCATTTTCGTGAGTGACATATATGGCAATTCGTTTTTTATTTCGGCCTCTTGTGTCTGTCCATTATATTGGTGAGTTTCATTTGATTCAAATATTCATTCGAGTTGTATCAGTAGAGTTAGGGTGTAGTCACTGTCATGATCATAAACTCAAACTGAATCTGAAAAATAAACAAAGCTGAATTAAAATAGAATCTGCTGAAGTATAATGAAGGGTAAACGTAAACTGAAAAGTGCACCTCAAAAAGTTACTGCGTAATATAACCACTGAATAGTTCATAACTTAAAAAGTTGTCGTATTCATGAATTTTTCCAGCAAATTAAAAAAATCCACAAATTACACAACCTGAAATTCTCTTCGAAACTTTCGCCTTGATTTATGAATAGCACTAATTCTTTTGACATACGTCAAAAGAATGAAATCTGTTTAAAAATCTGTTCAAAATCTGTTTTTCCGTTAATCAGCTGTCACCCCCATACGAACGACAACTCTCAGAAGTTGAGAAACTTGTGTGGTTCCTAAATGTCCATATATCATATTCGATATTCTACATGAACCCATATACTGGATGTTTTTTGAGGATTCAGTTAGGATTTATATATCCGTATTGAACTTGACTTCTTGATTATGGCCACCATGTTGCTAAGTATAAATATTTAATTTTTTCAATTGATTTTTTCAATATCTAGGCAGAACTCATGAATACGACAAGTTACTGACTATTTGGACTCTTCAGTAGTTTATATTACACAGTAACTATTCGGGGTAAACTTTTCAGCTTGCCCTTCATTACACTTCAGCAGATTCTCTATTGATTCAGCTTTGTTTATTGTTCAGATTGTGGATGGNAAACTTTACGTGAATGTAGCACATACATCAGAATAACATAAAGGCTGCAGTTTATAAAGGTTTTGTGTAATTTTTTGTTCATAATGTTACGATAAGTATTGGGTAAGTCGAAAACATTTTTGTTCCCTGAGAGCTATCTTGGCGTACACTGCCTATATTGTTGGAGCTACATGAAGACAATGTACCGTAAAATTGTTTACTGTAAAATTGTTCTAAATAAGAGTCCGCAATAGCACATCTATATCTACCTCTTATGTCGTAGCTACTATATGCAAAATACTGAGTCATAAATACAATTAAATTGGATACTTGTTTACAATGCACATTTTAAAATATCTGTCATATTCTTATAAAAATTGATACAACTGTCGTTTTAGGTATTCAATAAAGATAAACTTTATCCTTTACAACAACTTGACGCAACGCAGTAAGTCATTACACGGCGCGTCTACTGTAAGACGATGGTGACGATGCGCAGGGTAGAGGCGCGGTCTAAGCAATGAAGCGCTATTGCCGAGAACGCGACACGAACGCGGGCAGACGCGTGAGAGCAGACGTCGTTGACAGTTGTGTTGGTTTTGCGAAATTTCTTCATAGGTGACATAATTCAATCCGATTCTGGAAGCTATTCATTCCTTAGTGCAGTTGGCATATTTTTTTGGTAACTGTATTTTCAAAGTAAAAAATATAAATTACTAGCTATTGCGCGCGGCTTCACCCGCGTAGAATTTGGTTTGTCACATTAAGTTTCGTGATATCCATTTCAAACAAATAGTTACAATATTTTTTCGTCAACCCAAAACTTCAGGTTTCCAACTCCAAAACTGACGAAATTCAATACAATCTTCCAACCCCTATTTTTCCCCCTTGGAGGTGGAAATTTCCGATTTCCTTTCTTGATGCTCATTTACGCTATACAAAGAACCTACTTGCATATTTCAACATTCTTGGTTCAGTAGCTTCGACTGTACTGTACTGTACTGTACTATACTATACTGTACTGTACTGTACTGTACTGTAAGTATGGCAGTCAATCAATTGGTACCCACTTATAATACACTAGCTGTGTTCAACCCGCTGTTCAACCCACTTTACCATAAGAACCTACTCTATGTGTTATTCTAGGTCATGATCTATCTATATACCAACCTACATTTGAATCCATTAGGCTGTTTAGGCATGAACAAGTAGAAAACGTAAATACATACATTATATTCATCCACCCTCACAAAAGTTACGCATTTACAATATCAGTAGGAGTAGGATTAGTAGGATACCCAATATATTTTATTCTGATCCTGATCCATTTCAGTTTTTTTTTGCTGATACTATTCAATATTGTATAAGTGGGTAGCTATTGATGATTGATTTTTTCATGGACAAAACACAAGCACTACAGGAAAATCTTTGAGGCGCTCTCAGAGCGGTGTCTATGCGAAAGTAGTGATTTACATTGGATTTGAGTCGCTGGACTTCAAAATCCATTTGATAGTGATCCTGAGCCTTCTTTGGCTCTTGAGCAGTCTGTATATACACGTACTGCATTTGTAGAATCTGACTCTGTGTTCTGTTTCATTTGTATTTTGTGTGCTTCATTAAACACAAACCTGGGTTCAATTACATCACTGGTTGCCTGCAGTAGAGGTTGCGCAGTAAGCGCTTTTTTTCATAGGCCCAGCCTCAATTGACCCATTCCTACTTTGAGGTTTACACCAGCCGTGCGCAATCGTACCAGGCCATTAACGCAACCTCCTTAACGTATTATAGGTCCAGTAATTAGGACCCGTAATTAATTAAAATTAAAACAATAACGTTTCAGCCATACAAACATATGAATAACCAACAAACAATTCAAATAGGTTACAAATAAAAAAAAACACAACTATCACCAGTGGTGACGCAAATGTATATGAGAGATACAAACATGAAGCAAATAATATGATAATCAAAATCGAAAAAAATATGGTAATTAAAGGTCACGATTGAAATGATTCAGATTCAAACATGTGAGTTGGTGTGGCCAGGTACTCGTTGACACTTTAAAAACAATGTGTTGTCAAGAAATTTTTGGTAAACCTCTTGAAACTAAATATAGGTAGATCTTCAACAGTGGGTGGCAATATATTATTAATATTAACTTTGAGTGTATTGATCGAGGATTTGTATATTTTCAGCCTGCGTGGTCTTAAAAGATTGGCACCTCTAGTATCATGTACATGAACCTGTGAATTGGTCAAATTTTCGTTTTTGTGGTTATGAATTTTCAATAGAGTTGATAGATAAAGAAACAGGATACCGTCATTATATTAAGTTTTTTGAAAAAAGGCCGACAGATATCTCTGAAACCGGCACTTGAAATTATTATAATAGTCCGCTTTTGTAGTAAGAATAATTTCTCAGCATGGGTGCAATTTCCCCATAGTAAAGCTCCGTAGCTAACATGGGAATGAAAAAAAGCATACTATGCTGATAGAAGATTGTTCAAGTTGACGAAATTCTTCAATTGCCTGAGTAGAAATAAATATTTGGAAAGTTTCGAGCCTAATTCTTAATGTGATATAACCAATTCAGAGTATCGTTTAGGGTGATGCCTAGTAGTTTGACAGTTTCACCTTTTGCAATTTCATTATTTGTAGAGAATGTGATAGTGTGAGTTTTATTTTAATTAAGTTTCAAAAGGTTAGCATTGAACCATTTCTTAGCCTGATTACCACAGTTTTCATTGTGGCGAGCAAGTTCTCACAGTTTTGGTTAGTACACAGAAGAGTTGTATCATCCGCATGGATTACGCATTTATATGGTAATAGGTGAAAGAAGAAGTCATTTATATAAATGATAAACAACAGGGGTCCCAAAATGGAGCCCTATGGTACTCCAGATTCAATTGGCAAACGATCCGAAGTTTTATTATCACCAAGATCAATGCATTGTTTACGATTGTTCATTCAGTTTCGTTAGTAGATTGTGGTGAGAAACACAGTCAAACGCTTTGCTCAAATCGCACAATGTAGCTTATCTATGCTATTTCTGTTCAAAACCTCTTGACCACAGGAAAAACAAATTCTATAGTAGAACAAGATTTTCCAAAGTTACATTGATTCGTGTTAAGGAGATTGTTAATATAAAAGTAGAGATATAGTATTTTTTCAAGAATTATTTCAGAAATTTTGCCAAATATAGGGACGATGGAGATGGGTAGATGATTTTCAAGGAGGTTCATATAGCCCTTTTCAAAAACTACAATGACCTTACTGATTTTAAATTTATCTGGAAAAGTAGCCTGTCTTATTATGCATTGAAAAGACATGTGAGTGGTTCGATACAAAAAAATTCGTTTCTTTTATCATTCAACTATTCAGGGTTTAGGCATCAAAGCAACTGGAAGTCAATTCAACTTTGAATTCTGATCGATCATTCCAAACCTTATGAACACAAGATGCGATGTGATACGGGATTACCAAAACCTTCAGATGTTCATCTAATGAAATCATTAAAAAAAAACAAAATACGTCAGTTACAAAAACAATGAGATCCTTACAACTGAAATCATAAGGAAGAAATTGAATACTTCCGGCGATAACTTCAGAATTGGATAAAGAAACTAGGATTTAGATTTAAAATAATAAAATACCTAGTTATGGAAAGCAGAAGAATAGTGGAATTGCGTAACAAATACTTAGAACAAATGACGAAATATAGACAAGAACAACGCCAAAATTCCTATTGGGATGAAACTTGGTATGACACTCACGACACAGTTACGAAAAGGTGGACTGACGGTTCGAAAATGTGAACGTCTAACATGCCTGCAAACATTGCGGAGGAAATAAAAGATGGGCTCCGAATTCTTTGAAATTATGTGGAAAAAAACTTGAGGATTGCAATGTTGACTATAATAAGAACATGGAAGCTAATATTTTCGGCGAATGGTTTGCAAACACATTGTAATAGTTCTTGACAACACTTTCTATCATTCGAGACAACTCATCAAAATACCGAATGAAAATTCGAAGACAGATGAAATACAAAGTTTTTTAATATATAACAATTTGTATTATGAAGACTACTATACGCAAATCTAACTACTTGAAGTTTAACAGACAAAAACATTCGAAAAAGTGCATGCCCTATCGTAAAAATAATTTTCCAAAATTTGATAAGCAGGTACTAGATCTGATTGAAGAAGAAGTATCTAATATTACCGAAGAAGACTGACAGAACAGGATTGAAATGGAGAAAATAAATTCATTATTGATTTAAATGAGGACAGTGATAGTGAAACAGAGAATATGGAAGAGGAATTATCAGAAGCTTTCGAAGAAAGTTCATCTAATGATTTTTCCGAGAGAAATACCGAAAGACCTCAAAACTTTATCAATGAAATTATTTTCCTATAGGAAACTTCCTGTTTTTTAGCAGTATCTTGCATGCTGGATGCCGTGATATCAGAACAATATTTCAATTCTCAAACTATATAACTTTTATTGCCTGTATAACGGAAAATTTCATAAGGAACATCCGTTGGAAACTAATATTACGGAAAAAACAATGTTTGAATTTATGAACGGCGTACCTACTACAGACGTGTTCTTCAACGATTAAATTTCATTGCTAAAATCTTCCATGCCTCGACATGAGACCACAGAGCTCGCACCCCAGGCACCTGACTCACTGGATGGTAGGTTTCTGGATATCACATATGAATCGTTGGTATTCATGGTGGAGTTGGAATTTTGAAATTTTTGTCTCATTTTCGTGAGTGACATATATGGCAATTCGTTTTTTATTTCGGCCTCTTGTGTCTGTCCATTATATTGGTGAGTTTCATTTGATTCAAATATTCATTCGAGTTGTATCAGTAGATTTAGGGTGTAGTCACTGTCATAATCATGAACTCAAATTGAATCTGAAAAATAAACAAAGCTGAATTAAAATAGAATCTGCTGACGTATAATGAAGGGTAAACTGAAAAGTCCACCTCAAAAAGTTACTACGTAATATAACTACTGAATAGTCCATAACTTAAGAACTTGTCGTATTCATGAATTTTTCCAACAAATTAAAAAAATCCACAAATCACACAACCTGAAATTCTCTTCGGAACTTTCGCCTTGAGTTATGAATAGCACTAATTCTTTGGACATACGTCAAAAGAATGAAATGTCCATATATGATATGGATATGAATATTCGCCAAAAAATAAATCACGTATTCGAAATAAATAATCAGGATGATGATATGTTAAATCTTGGATCAAAGCAAGAATCTACTCTGAACAAAAAACCAACGTATTCCTCAACAGAAAATGAGGTTCATGGATCATTGGATGTGAACGTGAAGGAAGACTCATCATCTGAACAAACTCCTTGGAAAAGAGTAACTTATAAAAACAATAAGAGAAGGCAACTTCTTGTTGGAACAGGCACGGAAGGTACTGCTGGTTCTATAAAAGGTATACCTAAATATGTTGATCTCCATGTATATAGAGTTGATCCTAATACTGATATTAGTGCAATGGAAAATCTATTGAAGCCTCACTTCCCAGAAGTATTGTATGAAAATATGAAGTCTCTTTATCCTGGTGTTTACTCATCATTCAAGGTTCGTATTTTTGAGGAAAACTTTGAGAAGGCCATGAACCAAACTGTGTGGCCCAAAAATGCTTGTGTAAATAATTTTTTATACCTAAGGAAACACAGTCGGATTTTCAATCCAAATTTAATGCTATTAAATGTACAAAGTTTAAATGTTGATAAGATCTGTGACATTCTCTAAGAAATCAATAATTATAAAAATATTAATATTATTTGTCTAACCGAGTATCTGAGATGAAGTATCAAATTGGAACTCTCACAAAAGGCAATCATTATAGATCGATCTCTCTTTTATCTAACTTATCAAACCTGTTGCAAAACAGTAATTCATATTGATATTTGTAATTGAAAGCTCTGACGCAAAATTAATCTATTGAGAACCACACCACACCAGAAAAAATATTGTGTTTCGATGCGTCATTTGCTAACCAAGTTAGCATCATCAGAAGATGATGGTAACTGAACAGTCCCAGTCATTGTCTGTTGATGCTAACTTGGTTAGCAAAACACACGTTGGGAGACAGTATTTTTGTTTTGGAATGAAAACAGTGTCTTCAATAAAGTTAGTAATGTCCTCTTGCTCACTGCTTAAAATTGGGAAACTCAACAGCTACGATCATTGCTATGATTACAGCCATGATCCATTGCGTTTCCTATTGAAATTTTTGGAAAAAATGAAATTTTATGAAGAACAGTTTAGAAAAATTTGTATCATCTTTATTTTAATAACAAATTACTCATGGGATACCACAAGGATTTATATTAGAACCTATTCTAATTACCAGTATACATATACTATCACTTCACTTCAATACATCATGCAGTGTTGCAGAGAAATAAGAGAAGTTGGTGAAATAATTCTTTCTAGTTAACAAATTGTAACACAATTGCTCAGGATATGGGAATAAAACCTCGCTGCGACTTGGGGAGAGAAGCAAACGTAACATTTCTTGGATACGAAATCATCTAGGCATCAATTTGGGTGAGCAATTTCAATGTATTGCACTGTTTGAAACCTTTGGTGTAGTAATGAATATTACCGGAATACGTTCCCAACACCAAACTGTTATACAATGACTTGATGACAAGGTGACTATACAGGGCGTTCCAACGAATATTTGACCCTTCCTGTGAGTCAGAAGGTCCAACAATATGATCACCAAGACTGCCGGCTCAGATTTTCAATTTTTGTGAAGTTTGTGAATGTGTTTCCATCACCAAATGAGGATTCTCATCGCTCCACTAACGACAAATATGTCTACTCACTCTAACATTCAACATGAATGAACTTCCGTCTAAAAGACATGTATTGTATGATAGGTTTGGGTTATGGATCAGAATTATCTTCGTTCAGTTGCTGAACTAGCCTTATTTTGAAAGAATGGAATTTGTACTCTTTCAAAATCCGAAAAACACTGATATTTCAGATGCTCTAGCTACTTGTCTGATAGATTATCGATTATCCATTTGTACATGACCTAAAACTCTAACCTTAACTTTGTCATTTCTGACAGGACAGGACACTTCATGTTTTCTTTTGTGAACAGAACCTGTTCGAAACTTATTCATTAACTGTTTAATGTATTGATGGCTCACGTTGTGGTCTGGATGATTCGTATCATAAATTTTTGCAGCAGCTTCAGCACCTTCATTATTTCGATAATAGGTTGCAGCAATTTCTATGATTTCTTCAGTAGGAAAAACCATGTTGGAATTGAGTGAACAACGATGACTGAATAATAATTCGTGGAGAAGTGACAGTGGCCCACTATCTACTTTTTGTTCTGCGACAACTAGATTCAACAATAACTACCAGTGCAGAAAAACCGGACAGTGTCTTCTATTTCAAAGCGTTAACTACAAGTCAAATAAATTCTACAAATCTAGAAGACCTGCGACAGAGAATTGTTCGGTAATGCCAATTTCTGACTCCGGACATCTTCAATAATGTAAGGAACGCTTTCGAAAGTAGACTGCATTATTGTATGGAACTAGATGGAGCTTATTTTGAACACTTCATCCATTGATTGTAATGCTTTTGATATTACTTTCGTTGATTTCCTCAATAAAATGAGCGACAGCAAATTTCCTGTTAAAACGTTCAACATTCAATTTCTCAATAATGAATGAACCAATTTCGAAAAAACTACAGATGTAATAGAGGGAACAAAGTCCTTCCAAATGATATATCACTCGACCCCTCATGCCATTGAAAAAAATAGGGGGGTTGACCGCAGGGGGACTAACTTTCGGGTATGTTTTCCATTTCAGAATGAATCCACCTAGAAATGAAAATTGACGTCCGTTTCTGACTTACAGGGGGTCAAGTTTTCGTTGGAACGCCATGTATCATAAAACCAGGTGGAAAGACATATCTTCAGAAATTGATGTTTCAAGAATTCTGGTTGACATATTCTTTTCTTTTCCATAATCTCTCCTATGCCCTTTTCTTACTTAAAGTTAAATTTCATTTCCATTTGAACTCATTCCAATTAATCGTTAGTTGCACAAATTACTTTTATTCATAAAATATGAATTTCATCATAATTCGAACATATATTCGCATTCACATCAAACAATATTTCAACTTTTCCTGGTGCAACACGCTGCGGAATGACATATGAGTTCTCAAATATAGACAGATGCATTTAGCTCTCTCTAATCACCATATGTACTACAACAGGCTTATACAGAAATATGTCAATAACGGCTGACCCATACACTTTGATTTATGATGTATGCTCTTCATGGAATAATCCGTTAAAATCCTCCTATATTTAGATAAATTAAACTTTGAACCAATATTACTCTATAAGTAAGAGTCATGTTTATCGATATTTTTGATGTAATGTATCTTCAAATTTTATGAGTGGCCGACTTAATTTTATTCAAACATCCATTACTCTGAAGAGCAAAGAACAGAAATACAAGGCATGTGTGAACTAGATAATAAGTGTTAGAAATATAAATCACGGACGTCATAAATATTAATATTGTTCAGTTAGATTCTAAAATAGAAAAACATACCAGATAACAGATAATACATAATTATATTTGAATTGGTTCATACACCGAAAATTTTCAATGATAACTGAAACAGCTATTATGAGCATACATAACGTTATAAATTAAAAAATGGCGATAACAGATTTCATTTACAAGAAATAATTTTACTTCCAAANACTCTCGGAAGCGGCGAATGACACTCCAAAGGAATTTTGAAAAAAGAAAAAATTGATTTCTACTGTTTCGATAATGAAAAGGACAAGTTCAGACTGAAACAGAATTTTAGAGATACTAAAACACCACCAAAAGTATCTTGTGGAAAGGTCATTGTTCAAAAATCCCAGTAACAAAAACCAAACTAGGTTTGTTAATGCTCACAACAGCTGCAAACTTAGAATAAATTGAAGCAAAGAACTACACAGTTAGAGAATTTGGGATAAACTGCTTGCTCATCCCAATGAGTCTAGACTCCTTTTGGCCGGTGGCTGAAGCTGTTAATCAAAACTTTACAAAATTGACAATTCCACCACTAACAAAAACGGGTGGTTCAATTGCAACAACAGCCATTGAAGAAGCAAATCTACTAGCTGAATAATTTGCGCCCTTCTCCGCAGTCACCCACCAGACCAGAATCCACAATGCCGAAAATGACTTTTCGACAACGTCTAGTCAGAGGAATTTCGAAACAGCTTGATATAAAGAAGGCGTCTGGTCCTGATAAAAGTGCCCGTCATCGTACTTAAAAAATGCCCCAATGAACTTGCACCAGTATTTTGCAGACTTTTCAAAGTGTCTCACAAGGAAGAGGTTATTCCTTTTTTTTGAAAGATTGCTGGTGTTCAGCCCATTTCCAAAAAGGGCAAAAAAATATTCCAAATAACTATAGACCAGTCGCTTTGCTATCAGTGATATCAAAAATCATGGATTGTGCCGTAAACTACCATACCCTTGAATGTTTCAAATGCTTCAACATCTTGAGAGAACATCAATATGGCTTTCGAAAACGAAGATCAACAGGTGACCTCATATCGTATGTCACGCTCATTTGGAATAACTCAATCGAGAAACGTGGAGAGTCAAGAGCTGTTGCGCCTGATATTTCTGGGGCCTTTGACCTTTGTGGCATGAGGCATTTTGTGGCATTGTTGACCAAAATTCGATGATATGGCTTGTTGGATCATTTTTAGGTATGGCTCCCCAGCTTCCTTAAGGAACGTTCCATGCGAGTGGCTGAAAATTTTCACGATCAACGCTGGGGTGCCCCAGGGATCCATATTATTTTCAACTCTCTTTTTATTGAATATCAAAGACTTATTAAAAGAAACCAAAAATACAAAATATTTGTTTTGCTGACGACAGCAAACTTATCTCGTCATTTCATTTGGATTCCAGATATCGGCTGAAGATGTACATATTCACCGATAGCAGGAGGTAGCATATCTTAATGAGCATCTAGAGGTCATTTTGAATTGGGGTGACCAGGTTCAATTCAATGCCACGAAAACCAATATGTCTTGGCATAATCATGTCGCTGGATTTGGAAAAGCTGCTTCTCAAAAGCTTGGAACACTGTTTCAAACCAGAAAACTGTACACACCTCAGCAAATTTTGATGCTTCATGGAGCTCCGCCCTTAAGCATTCCATCCAGAAAGGAGTCATCCGCCTGAGTGGGGACATGAACATCACATGCAATCTTGATAGTCTGGCACATCGAAGAAAAATTGGAGACTTGTCTCTCTTCTATAGATAATTTCACGGAAGTTGTTCAAGTGACTTGGCACATTTGATCCCACCAAAAGCGGTACATATCAGAAGTACGCGATGGACTGTGGTTGCTCATCGTTTCGAAGTTTAACTCAGTTTTGTTCATAAAAAAAGATGTTTCATAGCGAGCTACATCTGCGCTGGTATACATAAAAACTTATAGAAAATTAGTGCATTTCCCTACAAAATTTCAGATAAAACATAATTTCTAATTTGGTACTGAAGAGCCTTGTGGCAAGTGTCTTAAGGCGAAACATCGGTGTATACCAGTGAGGGTGACAGTGTTCCATGTAAGTGCAATTTATTACCATTCATTTAAAGTAGAACTCATGTGAATGAACGGTGAGAAAACAGAATTTTTAAACCATTGAATGGGAATGCATATTATCCGCTCTATATTTATCGAAAGACTTTGATCACTACTCTATGTATGCGAGGTTGAAGTTGAGGTGAAGAGGTTGTAGATATTCGCTATCTGTAGAGAGTGAATTGCGAACGGCGACATTAACGGGAATGCGCTTTGACGATCTCAACTGAGCTTAAAAAATGAAAAAAAACTGTTCACTCTTGCAATAAATTCACACGTTTCATTGGGTGGAAAATAAACCAATATGTGTCTTTTGCAATTTTCTCCACTCTCGGAAGCGGCGAATGACCATTTCAGTCATTTCGCCAAATTTACTATGCTGATTTTAATTGGTTTACATTATGTTTGATCGTACTAGATGGGCTGAAAAGTTCGCAGGCTAACACAGAGATGGCGCTACTAGTATTGAATCCATATGATTATTAGTTGATCCTTATCTTCAAATGACACGTGTAAGAACTTCACAGCTCTCGGACTATTAATTTGCGGGATACAACATTATGAGTGAAGCAACTTTTGTTAATTTGAAGAAAATCGATAAAAAGGAATTTATTGTTTAATGAAAAAATACTGTTGAAACAGAATCTGTACATATTAAATATTCCTCGGACTTTGCATCAGGAGAATCAACCATTGAGAAGTGGTTTGATAAATTCAAACGAAAAGAGCAGTAAACGCTCCAAAGAGGCTGTTAGTGACGAAAACATAAAAAAGTCCATAAAATAATTTCAAACGACCGCAAAGTGAAGTTGTTTGAGATAGCTGATGCTCTGAAGATATCGAAGGAACGTGTTGGACATATCGTGCATGAATATTTGGGTATGAGAAACGTCTGTTCAAAGTGGGCGCCGCGTGACCCCACAATCGACCAAAAACAAAGACGAATTGATGATTCTGAACAGTGTTTCGAGCTGTTCCATCCAAAAAAGCCAAAAATCTATGCATCAAAATGTGACAATGCAGCATCATTTCATATCAGAATCAAAACGATCGTCAGCTGAATGAACTGCACTCTCTCTGAGTCTAGATATATAGTTTATTAAACCCCGTTATGTGAAAAAAATTACATTTACAAAACAATGATGTATCTGTATGTGTAGAGTAGGTAGGGTGAGTGTTAGCCCATAGCACTTAGGCCACATGTGACACTTTGTACATCCTCCCGAGGAATTGTCCTCCTAGGTCATCGTCCATCCTGTCCATTCCAGGAAGGTGAACAGGTCACTGGGAGACATCTCCTTTATATCGGTAGGTGTAGGCCAAGACTCACCGAACACACACTGTCTTAGTGACGATAACCTAGCATAGGACATGCTTGTCAGTCTCATGTTTCTAGTGACACACGTCCTGCGTAGAGGTGTGCCCACTAGCCCCATATCATAGAAGTGTTTGCTTAGTTGACAGTGGCCAGTAAGAAATCCCACTGTTAGATGTAGATTTTTCCTGGTCATGGCCAGATATTTCTTTGGCGCCAGCTTCCCAGGGTCGCCCAAGGTAATCCTGGCAAGATTGCATCCTTTGATTCCATCCCATCTCTTTAGGGATTGAGCATGGGTGTAACATTTGGCTAGTTCCGCAGTTGTCGAAGTCATTAGGCCGTAGGTGTCACTGGGTCCCAGAATTCTAGCCCAGCCGCTTCCATGGCTAAAGACCCGACAATGGGATCACCTTTACTCCTGAAGTGCCCTTCAACTCACCTCAGAATAATGTTATTATCTACCGAGGGTTTGGCTAAATCTTGGTGACACTCTAGTACTAGCCCTGAGATTACACGTTATCTGTTCAAGGCTAATGCGGCTTGTCAGCTGTCAGTGCAGATTGTTATGTTTTTGCCAGAAATTCTTTTCCTGGTTATTTCTTCTGTGGCGATTGAGATACCAGTCAGTTCTGTTAGGACCAGACCCCACTCAATCCTTAGGCTTAGTGATCCTGAGCCTTCTTTGGCTCTTGAGCAGTCTGTATATACACGTACTGCATTTGTAGAATCTGACTCTGTGTTCTGTTTCATTTGTATTTTGTGTGCTTCATTAAACACAAACCTGGGTTCAATTACATCACTGGTTGCCTGCAGTAGAGGTTGCGCAGTAAGCGCTTTTTTTCATAGGCCCAGCCTCAATTGACCCATTCCTACTTTGAGGTTTACACCAGCCGTGCGCAATCGTACCAGGCCATTAACGCAACCTCCTTAACGTATTATAGGTCCAGTAATTAGGACCCGTAATTAATTAAAATTAAAACAATAACGTTTCAGCCATACAAACATATGAATAACCAACAAACAATTCAAATAGGTTACAAATAAAAAAAAACACAACTATCACCAGTGGTGACGCAAATGTATATGAGAGATACAAACATGAAGTAAATAATATGATAATCAAAATCGAAAAAAATATGGTAATTAAAGGTCACGATTGAAATGATTCAGATTCAAACATGTGAGTTGGTGTGGCCAGGTACTCGTTGACACTTTAAAAACAATGTGTTGTCAAGAAATTTTTGGTAAACCTCTTGAAACTAAATATAGGTAGATCTTCAACAGTGGGTGGCAATATATTATTAATATTAACTTTGAGTGTATTGATCGAGGATTTGTATATTTTCAGCCTGCGTGGTCTTAAAAGATTGGCACCTCTAGTATCATGTACATGAACCTGTGAATTGGTCAAATTTTCGTTTTTGTGGTTATGAATTTTCAATAGAGTTGATAGATAAAGAAACAGGATACCGTCATTATATTAAGTTTTTTGAAAAAAGGCCGACAGATATCTCTGAAACCGGCACTTGAAATTATTATAATAGTCCGCTTTTGTAGTAAGAATAATTTCTCAGCATGGGTGCAATTTCCCCATAGTAAAGCTCCGTAGCTAACATGGGAATGAAAAAAAGCATACTATGCTGATAGAAGATTGTTCAAGTTGACGAAATTCTTCAATTGCCTGAGTAGAAATAAATATTTGGAAAGTTTCGAGCCTAATTCTTAATGTGATATAACCAATTCAGAGTATCGTTTAGGGTGATGCCTAGTAGTTTGACAGTTTCACCTTTTGCAATTTCATTATTTGTAGAGAATGTGATAGTGTGAGTTTTATTTTAATTAAGTTTCAAAAGGTTAGCATTGAACCATTTCTTAGCCTGATTACCACAGTTTTCATTGTGGCGAGCAAGTTCTCACAGTTTTGGTTAGTACACAGAAGAGTTGTATCATCCGCATGGATTACGCATTTATATGGTAATAGGTGAAAGAAGAAGTTATTTATATAAATGATAAACAACAAGGGTCCCAAAATGGATCCCTATGGTACTTCAGATTCAATTGGCAAACGATCCGAAGTTTTATTATCACCAAGATCAATGCATTGTTTACGATTGTTCATTCAGTTTCATTGGTAGATTGTGGTGAGAAACAAAGTCAAACCCTTTGCTCAAATCGCACAATGTAGCTTATCTATGCTGTTTCTGTTCAAAACCTCTTGACCACACGAAAAACAACTTTTATAGTAGAACAAGATTTTCCAAAGTTATATTGATTCGTGTTAAGGAGAATGTTAATATAAAAGTAGAGATATAGTATTTTTTCAAGAATTATTTCAGAAATTTTGCCAAATATAGGGACGATGGAGATGGGTAGATGATTTTCAAGGAGGTTCATATAGCCCTTTATAAAAACTACAATGACCTTACTGATTTTAAATTCATCTGGAAAAGTAGCCTCTCTTATACATGCATTGAAAAGGCATGTGAGTGGTTCGATACAAAAAAACTCATTTCTTTTATCATTCAACTATTCAGGGTTTAGGCATCAAAGCAACTGGAAGTCAATTCAACTTTGAATTCTGATCGATCATTCCACTTTTTATTATAATCTGTTCGAATCTTCATAATTTCCCAATATATGTGGATCTCAAGAAGTATATTTTCCAAGAAATATCCACTTGGATTTTTGGGATTCATCTCAGTAAGTCCATTGAAGATGGCCATTTCATGTACACGCTTATAAGAGCATCTGCGGCAAAATTGTTGTATCATAACTGATTAGGATTCAAGCATATTCGGTCACAAAGCAGCATATATTGTGGAATCGGCACGAAGTGTTAATCCTAGAAACACCGGGGTGTATACCTATGGCATTGATATTGAATATCGCCTCATATTCGAGATATTGAGATCAATCAGTATCATGTCAATTGCGATAAAAACTAGAATTCAGATAGAATGAAATGAAAGAGAAGATAGGAGGCCAGATGCACCTGTGGAAAGATGTAGGCGCCGAACTTAGACATGATGACTTACACCACCGCCATCAATAAACTTGAAAATGTAGAAAAGATAGCAGGTATTCAACCAAAGTATGTAGCAGAAGTACTCTCGCTATGAACTAACTAATGATAATAACAATGCTTGACGTATGAGCAAAACGGTATTCAGAAGAAAGTAACAATATGATTTCAGACTGAAATTACCTAGAACTAGGGCATTCGCAGTTCAGCCTTGCATCACTGAAACAACGCTGTCTGGTGTTGGATCGTATATGCTTTGCATTCGGGCTCTGCTGTGCATGGTTCGACAAATTGTCGGTCCCCTCCCCTAAAAGCGTCTTCGTAAGAAAAAATGTCGCATTTTCGCAGCTGGAACACGTTGTAAATCTAATGCGTGCGAAGACAATTTTATTAGGACTTCAAGCAGAGAGTGAAGAAGTTTCACGCCCGTGGCCGTGTAAGGTAACATTATAAGGTTCCAAGAAAAAAAATCTGCGTTTCAAATTTCCCAAAGACCTAAAACAGCAATGAGTATAGTCGAAGTAAACGATATTGTACACACATAAAGTTTGCGGCACTCTCAAAAGCCAAATATCCAATACATAGAAATGAACCGGCTGCGAACTAGTCCACGTAGACTGTAGAATTGGCTGTTCGTATTGGATAATTTTTACTAACCGAATTTTATGATTGGCTGAAGTCATAAATTTGAATTTGAAGTCATGTTACGGTGACGAATAGAAATCGGAGGATGCGGGGATGGTTATCGCCGTCGTATCATCAATGTTCAGTTCAGGAAATGATCACGATTTGAGTGTTGAAATTCGATATTGTTGCAGTTATAACTACTTGAAATTTTTGTTATATGTTTAAAATGTGGCGTCCTTTGACAAGTATTGATAGTAGTAACGAGAGTGATAACAACGCAGACTTTTTCCAGTGTGGTGATTGAAGAAGAAGTATCTAATATCACCGAAGAAGATTGACAGAACAGGATTGAAATGGTGAAAATAAATTCATTATTGATTCAAATGAGGACAGTGATATTGGAACAGAGAATATGGAGGAGGAATTATCAGAAGCTTTCGAAGAAAGTTCATCTAATGATTTTTCCGAGAGAAATACCAAAAGACCTCANTACAGAGTAATTTTTCAATACAATACAAAAATATCTAAGGAGAACCGTTAGACTACGCAGCCATTTCTTTCACAGTCCCCTTGAAAAGGCAATACCTACCCGAAGAGAAAAATAAAATATAAATTTTCGAACTCTTAAAAAATATTTTGTTCTCCACCTATGGCTGATAAGTGAAATTTGATAATCATAATCAAATGGTACAGGCAACGAACTATTGTTGACTGAATAAGATTCGTTCATACCTAAATTTAAATGCCTCATAAGACAACAAAAAGTTAGGTACATCCAGGACATCGCCGAAAGTCGCTATATCATAAAAAAAGATCGTTCGAAAGCTTTTTTCATGGTGTAGTTAGCATTTTCCTTTGTCGCAAGTTCGAATGATGCACGACATACGTAAATCCAACTTTTTGATATAAACAGTGTGCGATTTTGTTCTTCAAAATTTTGTAAAAAAAATATGCCATATGATGCTTTCGACGATTGAATATACTAAGCCATGCAACATCCTTTAATTCATGTGAAATACGCATAGGACGCCGTATTCGGTATACTTTTCTCAAACAAGAACTTTGAACCTTTGTACTCCTCTTATACTGTCAATACATGGTCTACTTCACACAGATTGTAGTGCAAGAGAACCAAACTATCACACAACTGAATTTTCAATTTGTAGTTGAAAAATAGAAATTGAATGCCAACAATACATATTGATAATAAAATTAATTTAAATAATGAAATGGATCTCAGAGTGATATTTACGTAAACATAATTATTGTTCTAATAATCTATACTAATATTATAGATGTGAAAGTTTGAGAGGATGGATGTATGTATGTATGTTTCTGGCTCTTTCACGCCTAAACGACTGAACGGGTTCACATGAAACTTTACATGACTGTAGCTTATACATCAGAATAACATAAAGGCTACAGTTTACAAAGGTTTTGTGTAATCTTTTGTTCATAATGTTACGATAAGTATTGGGTAAGTCGAAAACATTTTTGTTCCCTGAGAGCTATCTTGGCGTACACTGCCTATATTGTTGGAGCTACATGAAGACAATGTACCGTAAAATTGTTTACTGTAAAATTGTTCTAAATAAGAGTCCGCAATAGCACATCTATACCTACCTCTTATGTCGTAGCTACTATATGCAAAATACTGAGTCATAAATACAATTAAATTGGATACTTGTTTACAATGCACATTTTAGAATATCTGTCATATTCTTATAAAAATTGATACAATTGTCGTTTTAAGTATTCAATAAAGATAAACTTTATCCTGTACACCAACTTGACGCAACGCAGTAAGTCATTACGCGGCGCGTCTACTGTAAGACGATGGTGACGATGCGCAGGGTAGAGGGGCGGTCTAAGCAATGAAGCGCCTTTACCGAGAACGCGACACGAACGCGGGCAGACGCGTGAGAGCAGACGTTGTTGACAGTTGTGTTAGTTTTGCGAAATTTTTACATAGGTAACATAATTCAATCCGATCCTGGAAGCTATTCATTCCTTAGTGCAGTTGGCATATTTTTTTAGTAACTGTATTTTTAAAGTAAAAAAAAAAAATATCTCAAAATCTAGCTACTTCAACGTCATATGGTTCTTATTTAACTTATTTAACGGCATGAATGCGAGCGAAGCCGCGCGTAAAAGCTAGTTACCTATAATGATTTCAAGATGATGATGATTTGACAATCTACATCTTAACTTTCAAGACAGGAAATTTCACTTTCTATTCGACTATCAATGCAAAAAAATCTGTTTTGTGCTTTTCTTGAAACATTGTGAATTACATTTCCCAATTATTGGTAAATTGTAAATTTCAGTGGAAGCGCTTCTTGAAGCAAAAGCCGAATCGATCCCTCTACGAAACCCTTTTTCACTTGGAAGGATCGATCGCAGCTTGAGAAATGGTTCTTATGGAGATTCTGTGAAACGTGTTCTTCCTTACGAATCAGTAGAGAGTTGTCCTGAAAATCTAGAGAAGAAAATTGGATTGGATAATTTAGGAAACACTTGTTACATGAATAGCATTTTACAAGTGTTGTTCATGACGAAGAATTTCAAGAACGAAGTTTTAATGATGAACGAGAACGGGANCGAGAAAAACGCGTTGCAAGAAGAACAAAATAAATCTAGTAAAAAAGTTAAGAAGCAAAAGAAGAAAATAAAAAAAAAGAAATGAGAGTGTTAGTAAAAAAATACTTCAGTCCAGTGATGAAAGTGACAAAGATGAATGTATCTGCCTTTTTATGCTCAATGTCTGAAAGAATATTATGTTTTGTTTTATTTTCTTCGTTTAGAAATTAATAAAGTAACACTTAATTCATCAAATACAATTTTTATTTCATGTCTAGAAACCTTAGTTAGACTAGAATCTCTAACTGCCCAATTTGCCTCATACCCTTGCTCAACTTACCTCACCCATGGAGTAAGTTGAGCATACTTGACTTTCTTCGTTTAAACAGCTGTAACTTTCGAACTTGATCTGTTAGAAATAAATTACTATGGGCTCTTTTGTAGAAGAATAAATCAGTAATCCATCGGTATGCCACACAAACTATTGACACTTATTGTATAGGAGCTATAATCACTTGAGTAAAAAATTGCTCAACTAGCCCCGCCCTACCCTACTGAAATTTTTGCGCCAATGCCGAAAGGAGAAACTTTTGCTAAACATTTTTTTCACCAAGGTTTGCCGTTAGAAAGTCTTTTCATTGAAAAAGGAATACATGCATCCATAGATGCAGAAAAATTTCCGTGACTTTAGAAGCGCAAGTTGATGGATCTTTAGAGCTGAAAGTTTCGGAAATAGTCTTGAAGATCTTCCCATTCAACTTATCTGTAATGCAAACTTTGATCGGCTCAGATTGTTCCCCAACATTTATCGGATGTTGATGGCCAGTCAGAGGGAGGCAAATCTTCCACCACGTCTCGACCGCTTTTGAATACACTGTACCAATTATAAGCACTTGTTGTTCATAAAATCGATTCACCAAAAGTCTTAGACAATATTTTCAGCGCTTCGGTACATAAAATTCCATTTGCAATGCAAAATTCAAAAGAAATTATTTGTTCGATATTTTTATACATTGGGAAAATCGAAAAACACGTTTGAATTTATTTAACAAAGTAAATACCGGAAATAAATCAAATGAAGGATGTCGCTTAAACTCCTCGTGAATATAGAGGACACTCAGGGCCGTAGCGAAAAGAAAAACCAGGGGGGGAGGGAATTAAAATTTTCCCAACCTCACCAGCAAAATTTACCAACTTTCGAAAAAATGAAAGTCAAGGGATTAGGTACTACTATAATATATTAATTTTCTTACTTAGCTATCCAAAGATTGGCTGAATGCTTATGCCCGTCAGGGTATGCACAAACAAAAATTAATTTTGGTAATTATAAAAATAATAATGGGAATTATTCTACTTTGGACCAANTCGAAAAAATGAAAGTCAAGGGATTAGGTACTACTAAAATATATTAATTTCCTTACTCAGCTATCCAAAGATTGGCTGAATGCTTATGCCCGTTAGGGTATGCACAAACAAAAATTAATTTTGGTAATTATAAAAATAATAATGGAAATTATTCTTCTTTGGGCCAAGGTCCTTGGTCTTCCACCATATCCACAATTTATAGGAATATTCAATACAAATGAAAGGAAACAACACTTAAATAACGAAGGAGAAAACGAAATTGTCAGACCTGATATTACTATATTAGGTTCAGAAACATTTATCTTCATGGAGAAAACCGATGCCTGGATTTTTGTGGCATTGAATTGAACTTGTTTAATTTTTGATATCACTGATAGCAAAGCGACTGGTCTATAATTATTTGGGAGAGTTTTGGGAGAGTTTTTAGTGGTAGAATTGTGGATTTTGGAAGTTCTGATTAATAGCTTTAGCTACCGACCAGAAGGATCCAGACCCGTTGGGATTGGAAAGCATTTTATCCCTGATTCTATTTCATTCATTCTAAATTTGCAGCTGTTGCGAGCATTAACAGACCTAGTTCGGTTTTCGGTACTGAAATTTTTGCGCCAATGCCGAAAGGAGAAACTTTTGCAAAACATTTTTTTTTCACCAAGGTTTGCCGTTAGAAAGTCTTTTCAGTGAAAAAGGAATATTTGCATCTATAGATGATAGAAAAACTTCCGTGACTTTAGAAGCGCAAGTTGATGGATCTTTAGAGCTGAAAGTTTCGGAAATGGTCTTGAAGATCCTCCCATTCAGCTTATCTGTAATGCAAACTTTGCGCGGCTCAGATTGTTCCCCAACATTTATCGAGTGTTGATGACCAGTCAGAGTGAGGTAAATCTTCCACCACGTCTGGATCGCTTTTGAATACACTGTACCAATTATAAGCACCTGTTGTTCATAAAATCGATTCACCATAAGTCTTAGACAATATTTTCAGCGCTTTGGTATACAAAATTCCATTTGCAATGCAAAATTCAAGAGAAATTATTTTTTCGATATTTTTATACATTGGGAAAATCGAAAAACACGTTTGACGTTATTCAACAAAGTAAATACAGGATGTCGCTTGAACTCTTCGTGAATATAGAGGACAGTCAGGGCCGTAGCGAAAAGAAAAACCATGGGGGGAGGGAATTAAAATTTTCCCAACCTCACCAGCAAAATTTCCAAACTTTCGAAAAAATGAAAGCCGAGGGATTAGGTACTACTATAATATATTATCAGTCCATTCAACCTACTGTGTAGGTATATTCGAGACTGGCTTGAACGTTTAAAGTTAATTTCTTTAGATTTGTTCACTGCCAGTCTTCAAGCATTGCTCAGTGACTAATAAGACAAATATTTCTATATGAACATTGAATTATACAGAAGACACTATTCTTTACTCAGTTTGTATTCCAAACAATCGTTATGGAATAGAATCAGGTATCATTCAGAGGAGTTCTACACTAAATGGATGGTAAAAATTGCACTTACAATTTTTTTGAGATAAGAGAAAATCTCAAATTGTTTTTTTGAGTATGCGTGGTTATATAGGATCAGAATTACATTTATGTTTGCTTTCTACAATACAAGTTTGCTAAGATAGCCAAAAAAAAGGGTTCAGAAAGTGATATTTTTGTAAAGGTAGCTGAACGATTTTACGGTTTGTGTCCACCCTCTCGCAGATACAATACACAAATGCAATCGATTTATCATAGATTGTCTGACACTTTCAAAAATATTTGGAGCATTCCTTATGACATTGCAATCGTCATTTATTCGATTCCTCAAGTCATTCACATCTGGTACTGAAGTTTTATGAACATGAGCTTTCAGATGATACCATGAATATACATCTAGAGGATTCATATCAGGACTGCGAGCTGGCTAATTTTGAGGTCCCGCACGTCCTATCCAGCGATTAGGGTAAGTGATATCGAGATGCTGACGAGCGAGAACACCAAAATAAGCTGAAGCCCCATCATGCATAAACTACATGTTGCCTCTTAGGAGTACCGATACTTCTTCTAACAAAATGTGTTGATCATCTCGCAAAAAGTCCTTGTAGGATTGATCTTTTGAACTTGCTGGTAGAAAAATCAATCACTGCTAATTGACACCTGTGGCTGTCACTAATATCACTATCACTGTCAGCTGGTCTCCAAAGTAGCTATTCATGATATGCAAAGTGGCTTCAGTTTTTTTTCTTGAAAACGGAGCTAGTTATGAACAAAACACAAGCAACGGGAAAATTGTATTATCAGTTGATCAATCTAAATATTATTTGCTGTGGTGCCCACTGAGAGTCCACTCGACCTTATAATCTCAATCAAATCAGGGCTAAAGGAGCGCTTTATCAATTCAAATAACTGTAGCAAATCCCAACTAAATCGGTTAAAAGATATTTATGATATTTCATAATTACCGTTTTTTTGAACTTCAACGCCCTGAATCTCAGAAACGATATATGTTCATAGAAACTTTTTTTCTCAAAACGACCTAACGAATCATCCTTTGGAGTTTCGTACCGTAGTTAGGAAACACCCTGTATATTGTGTGATTTCCTTGATAATATTCCATGCAAAATGTGCATGTAAGGTGTATATCTATAGTAAAAACTTGCTTTGAATATTTGTTCAATTCAACATAGAGAGACTGATAAAACAGTAATAGACACAAGTTGAAAGAGTTGGAAATGGGAAAAACGGAAGATCTTCTTTCCAGCCGATACTTGATAAAAATCCATAATTGAAAAAAATAAATGACTGTCCAGTAATACACTGTGTCATTTGATTTTTGACGTTTTCATGTTTTATTCATAATTACCCTGTATATGTATTTTATCTTAGAAGAAGGCGCGAATAAACATTGAAATTTTGGCAATTTCAAAAGTTTTGGATTGATTTTCAATGTCGTTCTCATTCCCACTACATGACATGGATATTTGTATTGTTCCCATTATCGTCGCCAATTCCATCAGTCTAATTTGGAGTACTGGCCCAACTGAAATACATATAGCATAAAAAACTATTTTTTTTAAACAAACATGTTTCAGATGCGAACTTTGATTAAACAAAAAAAAATCGTTGTAATCCCATATAATGGCAGCCAACAATAGATTCAAATAATCAGATATCTAACGAGACTCCGTCACTAAAATGTTTCAGAGGAATAGGACTCTTTTTATTTATGTTTTAATTTAGATGGCTGTGAGATTACATTATAGCCCACGATAATTCACAGTCAGACCATCATCCTCGTTTTAATCCAGAACATATTCAGTCGTTTATAACCTCCTTTAATTAAAACCTTATTCCCTGATAAAGTTTGCCATATTTAAAACAACGCGAGTCCAGTTTGGGATATTTTGCGAGTATTAGCAAACCAAATGTGTTGCGACCGTTTTGCAAATTAGTTTACTGTTAGTTAAAAGGGGTTTAGACGGGTACTAGAATATGTCCTACACGAGTTTAGGTATTTCAAACAAGCCGAGCCTGAAATTTCATTGAAGAGACAGCGGCGTCGGCATTTTTTCAAGGAGGTACCATGCTGAAATATGTAATTCTCTGTCAGATTAGCTACTTGAACAAAGCTATTGAAAACCATCCCGAAATCACTGAAAGTAAATATACATATCCTTGCACTAGTACAGACTTCCATTGTCTAATATGATTATATGATTTCAATAGGATTCGAAATCTGAGAAAGAAACAAATGAAATTAGAATGAATAGCTATAATATCAATTATATTGGGCAATAATATTAGGCAATTATAATTGTAATGAAAATACAATAAAACGAATAATAGTTATTTATGTATCAAGGGAATTAGGAGGGCCTTCATTACCGATGGCAAAGTTTGCGTCCCGAGAGCCTCTGGCCCGAGGGACAGCAATTGCCTGAGGTTATTAAGGCTCATTAATTCCCGTGGTACATAGATAATTTTATTTCTGACCGATTTCAATAAAATTTTGTTCATTTTTGAAACGGAAAAATGTACCAATTCATTACCTTCCCGGTATATTTGAATCAGGTACCGTTGATTATAGTAGAGTTTTCTTGTTGCTAGGTTGTTGCTATGTTACTTGTTTATAAACAGAACTTTGTTATCAAGCTGTGTTTGCGGTGAAAACGTGTTTTCTACCCCAAATATAATGGAGGATATTTTGAAAAAAGCTGAACAAGCAAGAGAATCATTAATTCCAT
>NW_019290466.1:29539-46024 GCF_000500325.1 Leptinotarsa decemlineata
AAAGAAGCCGCGTATATGTTGTCCAACAACGCATTTAGTCAAGCTAGCGTAGAGATATTCCCGCCAAATGGTCATCTACCGCCAAACCGGTGAAGCGGAGAGAGGGAAGAGGAGATAGGTGAAAGCACTTGAATGACTTGTAAATAGTCATTTCTTGGAAAAATTAGTCCAGTCATCACCCAAAGATAATGGTGTATACTAACAATTGAAACGTCGTGAAATAACTTGGTTTGAAATCTTTTTTATTTTTGCTGATTTTCAGTTTCTTTTTACTCTGTAGTTATTTTCAATTTGTATGTTGATTATTTTTTTCATTTTATTGTATTTCCATTTCATGTTTTATTGCTTGATATATATTTGATATTTTAGCTATTCATTTCAATTCTATTCGTTTCTTCCATATAGATTTCGAATCATATTAGACAATCGAAGTCCGAACTAGTAAAATACACAATGAAACAATGGCAATGTCAAGGTTTCCAAACCTTTCAAATGTTTACGATTTCTGATCAAAGTGAAATTATCCTTTGTAGAAATTTTGCAAGAACGAATTTCTGCATCCCTAATAACAATATAATCTCTATCCTCACTAATATTATAAATTCGAATATAAGTTTGTTTGTTACGGTTTCATGAAATTTGGTACACATGTTCTTGGAGGTATTAGAAGTAACATAGGATACTTTTTATTGAAAAAAATATTTTCTATGTAAGATAAAAAAATTGTTTGTCAAAAAAATCTCAAAATTTAGCTACTTTAACGTCATATGGTTCTTATATTGATTCATTTCTATTGTACTGACACTTATTCAACGTCATGAATGCGAGGGAAGCCGCGCGCAAAAGCTAGTAACCTATAATGATTTCAAGATGATGATGATTTGACAATCTACATCTTAACTTTCAAGACAGGAAATTTCACTTTCTATTCGACTATTAACGTAAAAAAATCTGTTTTGTGCTTTTCTTGAAACATTGTGAATTACATGTCCCAATTATTGGTAAATTGTTTCCTCTAAACGAGCTTCATATCAATTCCAATTTTCTACATCTGAGCTGAAAGCAGTTTTATCCAATTTACATTCTCCGAACCATACTCATCATGAGTGTCATATTTTTAAAATTTATCATTAACATTTCTTTCAATACAATTTGAATCTTTTTTTCTATAAAGATAATCATCCTCTTGTTTTTTCTAGATCGAAGCTACATGTATTTTTCATTCAATTTAATTTTTCAGGACCACACTCATTATGAATGCCATATCTTTGAAACTTTGAAAATTCACCACTGAAATTTCAATCAGAACAATTAAAATTTTTATCCATTGAAATATTTACTCACTTACTCATTTGGAATATCAATAAGACGCATTGAGATGAGATTTTTCTTTGGGTTGAATTAATCATCAAACTTTAGTGTTAAAAATTCACATACCTCTTCCTCCTCCCTGTTAGGAGCTGGACACATTTGGGTTATCTACTTTTTCGGTCGGTCGGTAGCCGGGCCTTTCGACTTGGGTGCTTTGTTCACTCAGTCAATCGACCGATGTGTGAGTCGATGGTTCAAGCCGCAAGCTGAACGATCGATTTCTATTTGCTATCGTCCAACCCGTCCAATCATACGTTGAAAGGTAAGACCTCGTTGGTCCTTCGCTCGCACAAGTTTGACATCTGAGGGTTGTCGTTTTTATGNTGGGTAAGTATCTTTGGAGCTTGGCATCCAGCAAGTCTGGATGGTAGTTCATTTCATTAGGTTCCTTTGTGTTCTATGACATTGATACATGTGCGTACCAATATGACAAATAAACAGCAGGGATATGCTTTCGACATGAAAATTCTGTCATTTCTCACATTCTCTATTCAGAGCCGAGTCGAGAAGAAATGAATCACGTTTGCCTCGTCCGCCGCTGTTCAGGCAGGCCCACTTTTATGCAAATCTTCGATGCACACACTAGAATAATGACACACGAAACGTTGTGGTACCGCGGTGGCGTGTGTCTTCCGTGGAAACCGCATAAATTAAGGTTCACTTAATACGGGAAACGTACGTAGATGTCTGGATGTGTGCAAGAGCGTGCAGACAAGAACGGAAGGCAGTTCGTTAGGGGAGTCCTGTTACAAGTACACCGTAATTGCGGGGTTGGTTGGGAAAGGAATCGGATATGTGTTTTTCTTTCTTCTGTTCGAAGCATTAGGGATTCGGAATGCTTTTATAATGATGGCCACAGTATTTTTTTTATTTATTATTGTTTGATTTGGAATGGGATTCGGTGAATATTTATTTTTTTTTCTTCATATTTGGGTGGAAAAGTGGTCTTTCTTTGTTGTACTTTCGGAGAATTCATCTTGTTGAATCTGAATAAGGTCATCTAAGTGTCCTGCCAATGAACTGCCCAACAAGTGAGTTACAATGATATATACAAATCAACTAAAATATAGGATCTGTTTTAAAAAAATCTGTTTTTCCGTTAATCAGCTGCCGCCCCCATACGAACAATAACTCTCATAAGTTGAGAAACTTATGAGGACTAACGAGGTCTTACCTTTTAACGTGAGATTCCTAACACGGTTGCAGAATCATCCCAGCTTTAACCAGATAAATTCTATCGAGAAAAATATCTTGTCGAGGCAGGAATCGAACCCACAACCTTGCGATCGTGTGACGGGCGCACGACCACCGCGGTCAATTATTTTTTTTATATTAACAAAGGAACCCGTTTCACTGAACTTAGCAACAAATTCCTGGACATGTTGATGATTTGGGTTACTGTTGGGATATCTTTCGTTGAACATTGTTGCCGTTCTTCTTCCCCATAAATAGGAATAATTTCAAATTTATCTCTCGAAACTAATTTACCAATATTTTGGCAATTTGTGAAAATTGAGAAAATAATTAAAATGACCAAATTAGTGATTGTACATTACCTACTAGTTTAGGTAAATTATATTCTTCATAATGATAACTTTCAACGAAACATTATATTTCTTTGATCAAGTAGAAAAGGCTATATTTTTTAGGAGTGAATAATTTTTGGGAAAGAAAGTTTTTGGCATTCTACTACTCCATCTTGATATAAAAAAATGTGGGAATCTTCCAAAGAAAGGAAGGAAGTAATCAATTTTAAAATAAGTAAGACTATACATGGATGTGTAGATTATTCAAAGAAGTAACTTTCAGACACAAACTGAAAGAAAAAGCCCCCCTGAAAAAGCTACTTTCATATAAACATTGAATTACACGAAAGAAAATACAACTACTTCTAAATCTAAAGAAATGAACTTCAAACGTTCAAGCCAGTCTCGAATATACCTTCACAGTAGGTTGAATGGACTGACGCCTATCAGAAAACAACTACTCCCTTGGCTAATACCACGAAGGGCGTTGGATTATATCCGACAGGCGTTAGTGCAGAAATCTTCACAGAAAATTTCCTGCATATGCAATTGGCAATACAACTGGAAGAGTCGACCTACTATTTTGAAACGGGCACACTTGCAGACCGGTTTCGGGCTCATTAGCCACTCATCAGTGCAAGATAGTGGCAATCATCGACTTAAAGTCAATGATATTCCATAACTGAAAATCGGAATTCTTTCAGAGTATCTCATTTCTCTTCCTAAGTTGGAGCGAACAACAAAATGTCACTCCATCTAGTGGACGAGAATTTATGATGACTGATGAAAATTTGTAGCTTTGTCAATAAGACCTAATGTTCTTTGGGCAATGAAGCATATTATTATTATTATTAAGTGTACCGCTGCGCTGTGTACAATGATTTTGTAATCCCCCGGTATAACATTTTCAGTTCATCCCGTATATCAGCGTTTACTTGAAAACGGAAGCTGCTGGAACCCAATACAGGGAAGTGGGTTTCCTCAAACCAGCTGCGACGCTATCAGGTGGTCGCCGACCAGGTAAAGCACGTGTCCCCCTACCAGACCCCTTCCTTGCCTTCTGTAATGATACTGTGGCACGCGTTCTAATGGCTGGCCACGTGTTGGAGGGGCTAGGCGGTCTCTCAACTGAAGGAAAAGAAACTTCTTCAGCCAGACACCATAATTACATACTACCGTAATAGAGAAAAATATCATTTGCCTTTTTTGTCTCAGCAAGATGATATGGTTTTTTGTAACAATATTAAAGCACTGTTAGAAAAAATGGGTGTATCAGAGTATACAACAGATCACTGGCATTTTTTTATCGACAGTTCCAAACGTAGTTTAAAGTGTGTCCTTCTACATAATGCCAACAAATATGGAAATATACCAATTGGCCATTCTAGAAAACTGAAAGAAGAATATAAAATATCGCTGGTGCTACAAAACATCAAGTATGACCAACATCAGTGGGCGATATGTGTTGATTTTGAGATGGTAAACTTTCTCCTGGGACAACAAGGTGGCTATACAAAATATGCTTCTTTCCTGTGTCTGGTATAGCAGGGCTAAGGACCAACACTAGAGTAGAAAAAATGGCGTTCTAGAGATGCTTTAGTTCAAGGAGAAGCTAACGTAATTAACGAAGCATTGGTCGACCAAGAGAAAATAATATTACCTCCATTACATATTAAACTAGCGGTAATGAAACAATTTGTGAAGGTCCTAGACCAGAATCGTTCTTGATTTGAATACTTGTCCAGCAAATTTCCTGCACTTAGTAAAGAAAAATAGAAAACCGGAATATTTGATGGGCCTCAGATACGACAACTTATAAAAGATTCACATTTTACAGAATCGATGACTGAAATTGAGTTGTAATGCATGGTGCTCTTTTGTGAAAGTTGTGTAAAATTACACATTACAATTTTTTTCAGTATGACACATATCATACCACTGATTGATGAAGAAAAGACCCAAATCAAACTTAAATGTCATTACTTTCGTTTGTCTTCCTCATTTTAGAATGAAACCATCAATAACTGAAATGTTTTAAAATCTGACAACATTGTGGAGATCAAGTGGTAGCACGATAAATGCATAACGCGAAAGATAGGTCCAGTAGGAGTTGATTGGGGTTGTGAAACGATAATTTTAATGCGAGTTGTCATTTCGAAACCCCAGAGTATTAATCAAAATTTTTCAGATGTATTTGTTGATATTGTCTTCTTTTCACTCAAAATTACCAATTCTTTATTGATATCAATATGGGAGTGAATCTGTCGATTAGCATTCAGTTTGCTTTGCTTGAATAAAACTACTTATTCAGATTTTTAATAGCTTTATTAAATGAATTTTTTTTCCGAAAGGAAAAATACAGATGAATCAATGAAATTATGTGATGAAATTCATCATTTTATCCGGGTCTGCAATTGTAGAGCTGTAGCGTTTATACTGGAATAAGGGTGTAGACTCATACCATTGGTTCTTTTTATCGAAATGTATATTCAGTTGTATCTTGATTTGATTGAGTCATCAACTATTGGTGATGCTATTTATATTTGTTGGATTTGTATTCATCAATCCTTGAATATTCATTTGGGAAATTCTACTCTGCAGTATAGATTATGCACGATAGGACTATCCTTCATGAGGGGATTTTTATTATTATTCATGTATTCCAAAAAACTTCCAGGTTCATCTCTTCATGACTTCATTCAATAAGAAGTACTCGTGTAGGATTTTTCAATGGCCATAGTTTCCAACCGATCCATAAACGGGTTGACTATGACTAGTGGAAGCAGTGATTCCACTGTAATCACGGATTCTGTCAGATGACCTTGTGCAGAATTGAGGTAGATCTATGATTCCTTCTGGTAACAATTTTTTTCTGTTTGTGTAGTTCCTCATCAGAAAATGCATTGCAAATTATGGAAAATGTTGCTGCCAATATCAACGCAGTATTGAAACTAGTTCTTTTTCAAGCAGAGTGTGTTGATGTAAAGGGAAGGAATCCTAAAATTGGTACATTCATAAATAATAATAATAGCTTAATTGTCCAACAGTTACCTATTTATATATAGGAAAATATAAAATGATATTCACAATGGTAAAATTTAATCGAAGAGAATGAACTAAGAAAAAGAATAATCTAATTACCTACATTTAGTACATGTTTGCAACTCTGATAAGATAAGGGAGGTTTGTGAAGAATATATCACAATGGGAACAAATACTATTGAAATTCAAACACATAATTGGTCTGAGAGATCTAAAAATGCATGGACTGAGATCGTAAAACCAGACGTGATACGTTGAAATTGATTTGTTACAGAATTTCGGAACGGTCTACTCTATCATTCAGTAATTTGAATGAAAATATCAGCGATACACACTTTCTGCGATGTTCTAAACTGAAAAGTTCCGAACGATCATATATTTCATCATTACTAATACCTCACTCAGGGTAAGAACCATCTATTCTGAAAATTAATGCATGGATTATATATCTCGTAGAATGGAGTCCAGACGATACTTGTATATTCGATCTTCAAACGTACATAAGTGTAATACAACAGCTTCATAGCTTTATTATTATGAAAGTTTCTGTAATTTCTAACAATAAAACCATAAGCCTTCAAAGACTCGGGAACTATTCGTGAAATATATCTTTCAAATGTCAATTTTTGGTTGAATATTACCCTTATGTCTATGACTTCATTGCATCTCAGCAGGTCTGAATCTTGAATTACATACGAAAAGGTATAAACCCCCTTTGTAGACTATAACTCATGACATTACATTCATCCGCTTTGAATTCCAATCTATTGCTGCTGTACCGAGCATGAAAAAAATTCAAGGGAGATTGAAGATTTACACAGTCGCCTACGTCTCTAGTTACAGAAAATAACTTCAAGTCATCTACAAAACATATCCGCTCCTAAGCTAACCTTTCATATACATCATTAATGGATAATAAAAACAAAAGAGGACCTGAGGCACACCGAAAGAAGCTAGATATTTTCCAAATCTATAACCATGCAGTATTCGAAAAACCGAATCCCATGCCTTTATTGGGCAAAACACCATTATCAAAGTAAATTATTTATATCAAAACTGGATATTTTTATCAACAGTTTAAGTTACTGCCATGATGAACTGAAGGTTTCTATTATTTATTGATATTATTTTCCAGCAATAACAAACCTATGAGCGGCATTTTTGAAAAACCTTGAAGTTCAATCAACAATCTTTTGTACACATTTTAAGAAGGCGCAGTTCTAACACATTCAGTGAAAATCAACAAGAAGTAATCAAACTCAATGTCGCATATTCCGTTGACCACAATACTTTTTATTTACACAGACTGGAGACGTCTTGGCGTGTGCACGAAAGTTCCGGAAGAAGAGTCCGGTGTGCATGTTGAGTTGTGACAGTTGGACGTCCGACATATCCATATCTGGCACGGATATTCGATGACTCCGGCGAAGCAGGTAATAGAAAACGTCACGTCATTTTATTGTATTCCCGATCGGGTTACAAAAAGTCCTGACCGAATCCCTAGTTCTTAGTTACATCGGGTGTCATTGAACTTGGACATTTTAAGCCCATCCGTCCGATTCGTGCAGGATATATCTTTTGACACATGTTGGAAAAGTGTATGATGTGGTTTCGGTTTTATCGGTGGATTCGATTTCGGTGAATAATTGTTTTTGCTCCGAAATATATCTCATAGGACAATCCACAATGTGGTGAATAAAAATTACAAACTCATTTGTAATTTCGAAAAATATCAGGTTATTTCGAAAGTTTTGTCGGTTTTTTTAAATCTACTTCAAACTGTTATATCTCAGTGAATTTCAATTCAATCGAAATGAGCTCCAATTGAATCAGGGCATTTTTGCCAACGAAAAACAAGTTGATTAAATTCGTCAGCATGAAACTTTTGTTCTCAGGATTCGATGAAGTCGACGAAGGCCGTTTTTTCCTGATCCTGATTAGCGTAGGTTCTACCGGTGAGGAAGTTATCGAAGTGCTTGAAAAGCTGGAAGTCAATTGACGAGAGGTCTTGAGAGTATTGGGGGTGAAGCAGAACTGCCACGCTCAATTCGTTTATTTTTCAGAGGTGATTTGTTGAACGTACGGACGGGCGTTGTCGTGGTGCAGGAATGGACCTCTTCTTTAGACCAGTGCCGGTTGCAGCTGACGCAATTTTCGGCACATTTCATCAATTTCTTCACAATGGGACTCTGCTGTGACATTTCATCAATTTCTTCACAATGGGACTCTGCTGTGATGGTTTGGCTCGGTTGCAGAAAGTTATAGTGAATCACACCAGCTGCTCTCCACCATACAGTAACCATGGTATTTTTTTTAGGTGTTTTCGCCTTTAGGAAGTACTGTGGTGGCCCATCGGTGTCCAAGTACTGTTGTGAACTTCTCCTGTCGTCGTTGAAGTTCCACTTTTCATCATACGTAACGATCTGATCCTGAAAGGATGGTTTTTTTGAGCAAAAGCAAAGAATAACGGATTTTGAAAGGTGACAAATTTTGTTGATCGTTCGAATCGTAAGCACCCACTTTTCGAGCTTTTTGGCCTCTCCAATACAATATCTTATAAACCATCAAAAACAGCATGGAAGCTGACGCTCAGTTCTTCCGTCCTTCCCCGCACCGTTTGTGATGAATCAGTTTTCAACAGGGTCCTAAAATCGTCGTTCTCGTTTATTGTAGAACAACAACTTCGGGGCTAATCTCCAAGTCTAAAATCTCGGGAAGAAATTTCGCAATCCAACGTCATACAGTACGTTCAGTAACACTATCCGTTGATATACATTGTCCGAAAATTGATCAACGACATCATATAGTAGGTAGTACTGAACAGAAAAGACGCAAAGAGAAAAAAATTCTCTATCAATCACTATATACTACGGTACAGTAGAATAAATGTTTATCAGAACTAAAAGTTGGTACGAATTTTTGGAACATCATTGCAAACGAAATATTAAAAGTCCCCGTTGATCCCACATTAGCAAAAAAAACAAAGTCAAAGTTCGCAAATATGGGTTTTATGCGTTTTTCAGTCAAACGGCGACTTTCATCATAAAAATGAGATAGAGGATAATTGTACATCATGCAATTATCTAGAAAAAATATGTCTATACTTTCCAACCGATATTTATCTGGTCACGATCTATTGTGAATCTGTTTAGTTCAATATTATTCAATAATAAAAATTGATATTATTGGAAATGAGAGCGGTGTGAGTTATAAAAAAAATCTAGAAAAACTATTGGTTTTATTCGTTATCATCCCATACCTGCACCCTCTCCTTCTCAGTTCTGCTGGGTACAAGTGAATTATTGTCCTAACAGCGATGGTTCATATGTATCCTCTCTGATATTGCATAAATTCTCTACTGATGACGATTCAATATTAGAGCACGACAATTTAGTATATGTCAATGAACGAAACAATTCAGCGTTTGCATCTTTTTTCACATTTGCAGAAAATTGTGATGAGTTTTTTCGGTGCTGGTGTGTATACGGTGTGTATACTTAAAGTTGTCGGCACTCTCTAAGGCCAAAAAAAAACAATACATAGAGTAGTCCACGAGGATCGTAGAATTGGCGGTTCGTATTGAATAATTTTTACTAACCGAGTTTTATGATTGGCTGAAGAATCATGAAATTGAATTTGAAGTCATGTTACGGTGACGAGTAGAAATCGGGAATGCGGTGACGATTATCGCCATCGTGTTCAGTTCAGGAACTGATCGCGATTTTAGTGTTGAAATTCGATATTGGTGGAGTAATAATTACTTAAAATTTTTGTTATCTGTTCAAAATGTGGCGTCTTTGGACAAGTACTAAAGCTATTTGAAGAAGATGTATCTAATATTATCGAAGAAGACTAACAGAAAAAAGATTAAAAAAGTTATTTTAGTTGAAAAAGAATATATGGAGATTGGACACTTCCATATAAATGGTGGAAATAAATTCATTACTGATTTAAATGACGACAGTGATAGTGAAACAAATAATCTGGAAAAGGAATCATCAGAAACTATGGAAGAAAGTTGGTGAAGTGTTTTTGAAGCGCTCTATTTTATATATATGTGAGTTAGTAGTATTCAGAAGTATTTGCACTATAGGTTGTACTGTATCGTTTACTTGAACTATACTTATTTGTATTTGTACTCATCGGAATAGACAAGTTCCCTGAATCCGGTTTTTGTTTCGATAATTCTTTATGAAACATAGATATCGAAACTTATCTGAGTAGGTGATTTTTTGTAGTTCCATAGATAGGAAATTGGTTAATTCAATTGGTGATAACATTTTGTGGAGCAGAATTTCTATTTTTGAAACTTCAGCACAATGAACTCAATCTTGAATTGAAAGGCTATATTCTTTCCCAAAAACTTATCTCTCCCAAAAACATACCCTTTCAATTCCTATGACTGGGATTTAATCAAATAAGCGAATGAATATTATTTACGTACTGTCATTGATGACACGGGTGAATTCAACCTATTCCGTGACAAAGAGTCGTGATTATGATCGAATTCAGTGCTTTTTCCTATAATGTTTTCCGTATTTGGTACTGAAGTATTTGTTTTGAAATAATTTTTTTCGTGAAATTCAATGTTTACATGAAAATAGCTATTTCGAAAGAGATTCTCCTTTCAGTTTGTGTTTGAAAGTTACTTTTTTGCATGAATTCAACCTCATACATAAGTCAATAAGAATATTCTCGGGTAGTCAAGCGGCGTTGGAAGCTCTTGGCTCCTACCGAGCAACGTCTAAATTGGTAGCAAATTGCCAAAAACGACTCACTTCGATATGAATACTAAAGAGATTGTCTCTGGTCTGGATTCTTGGCCATACTGACCTAAAGGCAATGAGGCTGTTGACTCCCTTGCAAAGAAGGGGGCTGCAAACAGCTTCTTCGAAGCTTGATACCAAACACTTGTTGGACTACAGTAGGGATGAACTACGATGTCTAACAGGTCTTCTTACAGGTCACTGTCATTTGAATCATCATATGCAGAGACTTGGATTGTCGAAAGACAGTGTGTGTCACCTCTGTTTGGAAAATTATGAAACTATTTTGTGCCTACCCCGGTGGGGACTGAATCAGGTTTTTAGAGTTCGACAGAGCCGAACTCTTACCTTCTCGACCTGAAAGGTCGAGTGTAAATAGGTTTGAGCCATAATAAACCCTTGCGTGTTGCGGTGGAGGGTCAAATAGACCCACTCACTTTGGATCTACCTAACCTACTTATTTGCATAATCTTCGCATCTTTGTATAGAGTTAAATTTTTAATTTGATTGATTGATGGAGATGTAGAAGACTGAAAATTTTCTTTCTCAAAAACTGAATCTTGTTTCTTGAACATTTCAAAAACCGTTGTTATTTTTCTTCCTAAAAAAATTGTAATATCGTATCGTTAGTCACTCATTACGTGTCAAACGACATTTTCAGAAGCAGATGAATTTTTAGATAAATATATTTTCGAATGATGATGAACTGTCCCATATTCAAATAAACTAATGATTTTTTCGTTTGGAGTTCGAGCAGTAAGTAATACCAGTAAATCAACGAATATTTTCCAACAAATATGTGAACATATTTTACTACTACTCCATCTTGACAAAAAAATGTGAGAATCTTCCAAAAAAAGGAAGGAAGTAATCAGTTTGTGCCTGAAAGTTGCTTCTTTGCATGCTCTACCCATCCATGTATAGTTACCTATTTTCAAATTGATTACTTCCTTCCTTTCTTTGGAAGATTCCCACATGTTTTTATCTAGATGGAGTAGTAGAAATCGAAAAACTTTCTTTCCCAAAAAAGGTAATAGAGCTATTCCTCCTACCGAGCAACGTCTAAATTGGTAGCAAATTGCCAAAAACGACTCACTTCAATATGAATACTAAAGAGATTGTCTCTGGTCTGGATTCTTGACCATACTGACCTAAAGGCAATGAGGCTGTTGATTCCCTTGCAAAGAAGGGGGCTGCAAGCAGCTTCTTCGGACCAGAACCTGTCACTGGCATCGCTTTAGGCTTTGCCAAACAAAGATTGAAGACCTGGAAGGCAAGATCTATGGACTACCCGCAGAATCTTCCAGGATTGGCTTACTCCAAGGCGTATATACACCCTTCGAAGCTTGATACCAAACACTTGTTGGACTACAGTAGGGATGAACTACGATGTCTAACAGACCTTCTTACAGGTCACTGTCATTTGAATCATCATATGCAGAGACTTGGATTGTCGAAAGACAGTGTGTGTCGCCTCTGTTTGGAAAATTATGAAACTATTTTGTGCCTACCCCGGTGGGGATCGAATCAGGTTTTTAGAGTTCGACAGAGCCGAACTCTTACCTTCTCGACTTGAAAGGTCGAGTGTAAATAGGTTTGAGCCATAATAAACCCTTGCGTGTTGCGGTGGAGGGTCGAATAGACCCACTCACTTTAGATCTACCTAACCTACTTATTTGCATAATCTTCGCATCTTTGTATAGAGTTAAATTTTTAAATTGATTGATTGATGGAGATGTAGAAGACTGAAAATAAGCAACTGGGGAGAAAAGCCAGGACCGGTATTCGTACTTTCATTGCCCTTGTATAAGGTATGCAAAATATGAAAACATCTGATTTTGAGAAAAGGGAAATTTCACACATATTTCAGAAAGAGGACCATAAAATAATGAATATGCAAAAAAGGAAATTTCAAACATGCTTCAGGAAGAAGGACATCAAATTACTCTAAATATAAAAGAACTTGATATTTGATATATTGAGCTGAGTTTTCAATTATCTAATAATTCAGTTAACAAGTACAGGATCAATTTATTGTGCCTCAACGCTAGTAAATACTTTGTAATATCATTTTTCAGATATCTTAACTTTTTAGAAATGTGCTGTAAAAAGTTGGTGAAATACGTGATTCCATATATTATTCCAGATCGCAAACTTGGTAGTTTCAATAAGCATATACAAAATATTTTCACCAATGGTTGTATAGACAATTAGGTTTTGTTTATTAATTGAGCTTGAATCTTCCTCAAGCCGTTTTCTATACTCAATAGAATTCTTCACTAAGTTCTGGACTGGAATATATCAACAATGCTATAATGTGGTATTTTACTGAAAAAATTTAGGACAAATTCATGAAATGTCTTTCCTACAAATCGGGACATGATGGCATTTTGGGTTTCTCAACACCTTCAACATCGTCACTTCAAAATCTCGTAGAAGGTTACATCGATATGATTTCTCACGAATCAGTGAATGGATTGATGCAGTCAACAACAACGACTCAGCCTATCGAATTCTAACACTTTTGTTGAAACGAGGTATATCTGTATTGGTTTGGATATTTTAGTGTCATTGCAGCAGTTTGAAACTCTTCTCAAAATCCTGAAATGAATATTTATTGTTAGTGTAGAGATCACTGCAATCAAACTAATGAATAGATGGGGTAAGGTGGAATCAAAGTTGAATTTTATGAATAGTAACATAATACATTTTCTCGCATATTCTGAATACTCCAGAAAAGTGAAGTCAAAACCTTGTTAATTGAAAATACATTGTATCAACGTGGGTATCAGTCTCACAAGTTACAAAACAAAAACGGTGTGTTATCATTTAACTTCCAATCATTGGCGAATTACGTAGATTACAACATACCTACTCCACTCTGATGTTTCTAAAATCGATAAAGGGTCAGTGCAGTAATTACTGATATAGACATCAGTGCTTCTGTCAGATTACCCTCAAAAAGCGCATTCTTTTCAGAGGAAATATTTGCGCTATGGAAATAAGTGACCTATGTTATATAAATGAACCCAAAATTTTTGAACAATTCTATGTAGACAATCATGTAAGTGTAGTCTACACGCCATCATCTATTCATCAAATTCATATATCCCCTTTCTTTTTGAATTCGGTAGTAACAAATAGGGAAAAGATACAGATCTAGAGTCCTTTTATCAATTCATTTCAACCAACAACTGGTAGTCGTTACTTCGCTTGTTGATGCGCCTGATGATGCGACTTGTTTAGAATAAAAAAAATGTGTGAGTATATACACAAAAATTTCTTATTTAACAGTTCTTTTTATAATTTACTTCTTTCATGTACTTTTTGATGGGTTGAATATTTTATTATTATGTTCTTACCAGAAGGTTCAGCCATTTAGGTACTTTTCTTGAAGTCTCGATACATTACACAAAGACGATACCAATAACCAAAAAATCATTGTGGTCCTCAGAGATCCCAAGCGTCCTTTTTCTTCAAAATAGTCAAACTTGAAAATAATCTACGATTTGACCTTGAATAATGATAGTAATGATAACAATGCCTAAAAAGCACCGAATACGTCAATTATGACAATCAAAATGCCCTCTGTGTGAAAAATTGGAACTATAGGAAGTAACAATACATTTGTCTGCCAGATACTGCTAGTACGTTCTATTCAGAAAGTGAGATATGTATATGCGTCTTTCCTATTCCAAAATACAATGGGATTCTATAAAAAAACATAACATAAAATTTTGTGTGGAGCATGAAATCATTTACTCTGCTGCATAAGAGCCTTAAGCCGGCCCTGAATCTGCGGGTCAGTCTCAAAATACCCTGGACCTAGAGTTTGGAACACTGAAAATGGGTCTGAATACAAATTAAAAGAGCATAATAGGTTAGAAGGACAATGTATTTTGGCCTTTGGTAAATAGAACGCGTGGATTGAAACATAAATTTGGACTCCTAACGTGTCAACAAATGGGGATAATCACGATATACTCAACAAGTAGTGTGATCATCAATTCCAGCAAGTCTAACTTTTGTTATGTTTTTATATATGGAGCTATTTCCACGAAGGAGATAAAGAATAGATAGGATGTTTACGTATTGACCACTAGAAATATGTTGGTGAAGATATACAGGGTGTCACAAAATACCAAAACGTGATTTCAATAAAATGTACGTACATAAATTTGGCCACTAACTAACGATGCTGATTTTTGTTTCGACTTACTTAATGAACCCGTTAGTTATTACAATTCAAAATAAAACTGATTTTTTTTGGGGGAGAATTCAGAATTGGAAAACCAATTTTGTTATCATTCACAGATTTTCATTCATAAAAAGTAACTCTTTGAATTTAATTTTTGAAATGATGTTATTTTCAATATTTTGTTAAAAAAAAAGATGGGCTGGGTTTAAATACAAAAACAATCATGACTTGAGTCAGATAAAACAATTCTTTCACAATAATATATATTTCTCAAGAAATCAGAATTTGCCAGTGAAAACTGCTACTAGAAAAATCTCAAATATTATCATTTAGGTTAGGATGATGTTATTGTCTGAAACAATTAGTACAATTCACAATTCTGAAAAAAAAAACAACAATTGGAATCAAAGAATAGCCCAATTGAGTAAAATATGATGACTGATAAAAGCAGGCAAACTCCTATAGAAGTTCTTTTGGAAATCCCGGCTTATGAACACATTATCATGAACGAGACCAGTAATGGTAGAATTAGCGATCATCATAAATGAAAATAAAATCTTGAAAAAAGTCAGAGAGAAATCATCTATATTGAAGAATAAGAAAATCTACATATCTCAGGATTATACACCTGAAGATTGTCATAATAGAAAAACATTAATTCCCCATGTGAAAGCTACACGAACAAATCAGCTTATATGAAAAATAATACGCTGGTTTTTATTGGTGAAATTTACTCTTGCGAAGAGCTGAGGAAAGCTACCGAATTTTTATTTTCAAAAACCCATAAGCGAGCTGAATACACCTGAACCTGAAAAAGCGCCAGAATCATTCTCGTCTTCCAAGGACCAAGAAAAAAAGAGGAAACTTGAGCTGACCCCTACCAAATCAAAAATTTTCACTCGAAACCAAAAAAACCCTAATTCTCTTCAAATATGATTTTTTTATTTTTTGTAGAAGATGGATATAAAACAAAAATGGATCAATTTATCAGATCTCACGAATGTGAAACAATATCTGGGCGATTAGTAGATGATATCAGTGATCACAAGATAATTTTGGTAATGAGCGTGGTTGTAAATTTAGGATATTACATATGAATATTCGGAGCGTTACAACAAATCATGATGTACACACATCGGAAAAGTCTAGGGATATTATTGAAAATGGCAATAATTTTTTTTTAGATCGCTTTAGGGAAAAAAAAAGTTGACGGGTGATTATTAAACGAATGTAACAAATCTACAGGGTGGTCGAGTGTACCAATTCAATCGAAATCAAAAGACCTCATGCATTTATTTTCATGATATTTAGTATGTTATAAAAATATTCCTAGACTTTTCCGATGTGTGTATTTTCTATATTCTTGAATCAGGTCTCTGAAAAGTTTGAAGTTATTGTTTTAACTGAAACATATGAAATAATCGAAATACCAGGTTATAACACTATATACAGTCAAAGATCATCAAATAGAAATGATGGAATTCTTGTCTATATTCAAGCAAATCTATGTAGTAATCATAAAATCATCCGAATTGCTCACAGTACAGGAATCGAACCAAAACGTTACTTACCGTAGAATTGG
>NW_019290466.1:46747-94290 GCF_000500325.1 Leptinotarsa decemlineata
ACTGGACTTATTCCTCCAAGATCTGACTAGTTATAGGTCATTCGAGTGCTTTCACCTATAATTATTATTATTATTTTGTTATGTTATCCAGGATGGTGCTGAAGAGGCGCAAGTGTCTCATTCCGAAACATCGATATGCGCCATTGAGGTTGATAGTGTTCTATGTCCATGTGCTCCAAAATCGTTCTTTCCTACTATTCAACCTGCTTTTTCAGTTAGTTGGCAATGAAGCTGAAAGTATAACTTACTGAGAGACATCAAGCACATATACCAAAATATACTGAAATCGGATAAACACATAGGTGATCACCCTTTTTCGTCAGTCAGTGCCACTGCCAGGAGTCACACTTTGAAAAATAAGACTTGATTCTTGGCACGTACGAGTTTCGACTTCTGAAAGGTTGTCGTCCATGAAGGTATCGACAGCTGGTTAACGAAAAATTGATTTTGAAAATAATAAATCAAGTTATCAAATAATCAAAATTAGAACGAATAGGTATAGGTAGGATTCAAATTTGCTTTGACGTGCGGAGCCCAATAATCGACGAATATTAATATGAAATTCCTTCAAACTAGTCTGAACAATATACAAATAATTCCAATACAAATTGAATAAATCAACGTTATCATTGGAAATTGATTGCACGCTGGAATTTATATGACAACTTTGGCGATATTCATTTGATTATCAATAATTCAATTATTTTCATTAAGTGGTAGAGTAATTTCTGCTAGACACAATTTGGAAACTGTATCTGGTGTTATTTTTATTCAATAATACAAAGAATTAGAGAAAATAACACCAGACCATATATATGCAGAGTCCTGTACAGGGATTTTTGAGTTTCTATTATTTTTCTGGAGAGTATCTTTGAAATCAACTTCGACCTACAATCACATGTTTATTAGAATTTTTAAATTTGTCTGTACATTTCAACTGATCGAACTTGATGCATACGACTTCAATTTTTTTTAAATGAACCGAGTTTTCCACTTACAATTCCATGAATTTGAGCAAAAACCCTATTTCACAATAATTTCGAAAAAAATAAAATTTTACACATATATGCATGTCATTATCAACTTTCTGTATCATTTCACAAAATTCCATGAATGGAAAAAAATGCATACGATTTTATTATTCATTTTATTGGTAACATAGTGTTCTTCAAATCATTGTTTGAGAGATAAAGGATATCTAAACGGTGTCATTACCGTCCATAATATCTTGAATCCGTTAATATTTGTTTCTGCTTAATTGAAACAAACATTGCAACAACATTACTTCAAAAAATCACTCACAATAAGTTTCAGAAAAAAATTGAATTCACTTCAACTGTGTTGATTGAAGTGATCGAAATATTGATGTTGACAACGCTTTTGTGGGCATCACTATATCTTTTTTTTAATCGGTTGAAGAGAACTGATATTAAATCGCTGTAAAACCTGTAAGAGCTGCTTGGTCTTTCATTGTGATGGAAGTTACTTCTCTCCCTAAACTTTCAACGAGGAAGGACCAGAATAAAAATATTTTGGAGTATTTCTATAATATAAATTCGGGTAATAGCTGTAAATAATTTTGCATATTTATAGTCTGTTTTTTTTTCAAAATTTTGGTACAATTCAATAACAATAATAACAAATACAGAGTTCAAATTCTCTCCACATAAATTCTCATCATTAGTAATTGCTCTTCTGCCTACCGAAGTAACTGAGTTGCTTGATAATCCAAGAAATAATGAAGAATGAGTCATAATTTAATTCCCACAAAATGGAAATGGAAGATTGAAGCAAAGACAAAAGACAAAAAAAATCAATTTAATTCAATGTTGTTTGATTGTCATTTAAAGTGGAATCACCATATCTCGTATATTATTAAAAAACTACAGACAATACAATACAGATTCAAATATTTGGAAAAAATACTGAAATATGACCAGCTGAAAACCTTGTACCACGCCTTGGTAGAAATTCATTTGATATATGGTATTTTGGGATGGGGCAACGCACTGAGAACGCACCTTACGCCTCTGGAAACCATTCAAAAAAGATTTCTGAGAATAATGCTATCAGAAAACAACAGATATCCTTCAGACCAGCTTTTTAGTGGAAGTTATATCCTTGATTCAAGGAAATTGTACCATCTGAAAACTGGTTTGAAATATCAGGAATCTGGCACAGCTCACTCACCATTACGAAACTCACCAGAAAAATCAACATATAGTACCTCACATGGCTGAATCATTTGGTCAAAGATCATACAGATACATTGCACCTAAAGTTTTTAATTTAATTCCCAAATTAATAACCGACATCAAAAACTTCTTTACTTTCAAGAAATAATTTAAAAAATACATTCTGAAAATGCCTAGAATAGTAGTCACTGAAATAATCGAAGGAAATGAAAATTGAAAACCTTTTAAATACCAATGTCTCACTGTTAGCAAACAGGTATATAGATTATTGATATATTGCATTGAAATGAACTGTTAAAAGTTTGATATTCGCTAAGTTGAAAATTGTGTTACTGTATCATACTATTTGTTTTCATATTTTTATTTTAAGGAAAATGAAAATTGAACAACATTTTAAATACCTATGTCTCACTCTTATCAAGCAGGAATCCAAACGATTGATATATTGAACAGAACTGGTCGAAAGCTAAATAATCTTCGACTGTGTCTTTGTATTGTATTATAGTGTTTATTTTCTTATTTTATTTTATTTTAAGTATAATGAAAAATTATAATAGCTCTACCTGTTCAATTACATTTACGATTGAATATGTTCGTAGTCAAAAACCTTTATATGTTATACATTCTATGATTTCAACTACTTTAATGTATGAAGTATATGCCCATTCACACCAAATTTGTATCTCGAAACAAGTATTCACTCACTTATCGAGCATCTCGTTATTTATTTGACCTTTCAATTTCATTTGTTTTTGTATTTAGATCTTAATCGGGTAAGAAGTCATAATTTTATTTCAGCAAAGTTGAAAAATTAATGAATGAACCATATTGCTTCAACTCAAATTTCAACCAAATATAAATTATATTACGTTCAAGAAGAGAACATTTTCAATGTATATTCAATATGTGAGAATATAGTTGTGTATATAAAAAATCATAAATCAATTTCAGCAAAAGGAAAAAGTGTTCGAAACAAGTTACTTATCCATAAATGATACGTTATGAATTTTCATCAAGTATCGGCCAATTCCATCACAAAGATTTTCATGCGACTCAATGTTCAAATGGAAGAAGTGTTTTGTAAATGAAACATATTTCTCATTGTAATTTCATAAACTACACCCTTCGATTTGATCTCCACAAACTTTATTTGAAAAATATATCGGGACATGTTTCGATAACTCAGTTACTTTATCAAAAGTGATTTAAAAAAGAAAATGGAAAAAAAAATTCTCATTGTAGTTATTTTCTTCCTTCTCTTCCTTTTTGTTCAATCTCCCCTGAGAATATTCATTTCAAAATGTGAATGCTTGCTATATCACATGTCAAAATTTATTCCTAGTAAAATAAAAAAAAACAAGTTACTTCAACTCAAATACTAATCGGAATATCATTTATGTTCGAGAACAGAACGTGTTGAATTTGTTTACTGTGTTAAAACACTTGTTAGATAAAGAGTCATAATTCAATCCCGGCAAAATAAATACCGATACTGCCCCGAAGAAATAATGTACTTGTAGCCCTGCAGCAACAATTGTTCGGAAAACAGAGAGAGAAACCTCCACAACAATCCTACCGGACTAATGCGCGGCTAGTAAGGGCGCGCAGTAGTAGCGGGGTTGAATGGGGAGAGGGTGATTTCAACCCCAATATACGCGGCTCCCACCACCGCTACTGTTATATAAAAGCGAAGGCACACTAAGGGTGCGCTTTAAAACCACGAGGGCGACGTTTAGTTTAGTTTGTTCAGTTGTGCTGTCTCTTCTCTATTCTGTATCTTCGCTCTTTTCAGTCTTCCTGCTCTCCGTCTCCAAAAGTGCGTGTGCGTGAGTGTAACAACTGTCACGATGAAGTAACTGTGCCACGGATGACTAGATTCCGCTACTGGACGGAAAAAAATCTCTGGCGACATGCCTCGCTGTCTCATGGCAAAAAAATTCAAGGCCTATACTTGGCCGGAGAGGACATACCCACCTGAAGAAGAAGAGGAGGAAATTGATGTGGTTGGAGATTCGCCGAGCTCTTGCTGGGGGCCGTCCAGCCCCACCGAGGGGGCTACAGCTCCCAGTCCGCCCCCTACTTCGCCACATGGGACTACCTTACTCTATAATGGTGAGTTATTTTTTATTTCCATATTTTCAATTTGTCATGCAAATTTCTGTTAATGGTTCAAACTGTATTGATATATCATGATAGAAAACGGCTTCCATAAAATTTTAATATAGGTTTTTCACAATACTTTCCGTTTTCATACTTCACAATAAAACTCAAATACGTTAAAATGAATTCAATTGAAAATGCCTCGAAATAATATTAAAAAGCATATCACAAACACGCAACTCAATCTTCTAATCTTTCTGTTGGAAAATATATTAAAATGAGTAATTTAATGGGAAAATTATTTTTTTGTTTCAGTTTTTCATTTTTTTAAATTGAAACGAGAATGGATGTGAAATTAATTGATTTTACTGAAATGTTGAGTGTTTGATAACCAGGTCCAAACTTCTTAAAATGGTAAACCTAAATTTGATCATACAGTGGAACGCCACTTTTCAAAAAGGAGTATATTGGAAAATTACAAAAAAATTGTCAAAAATATAGCAACAAATGTTCCTTTACAGTAAATTGTATTTACTATTTTCTCAGAACAGTTTATTTTTCTAGTTATGTCACTTCAAAACATTATATTTATGGTTTCTACCGACATCCTCTTTACTTTCCGAAAACTATACTCATTCAATGAAAAACCATCAACATTTACCTGTCGAGCAAATTTTTTCTCAATTAAGGTTGTAACAAATTTTTGTAATTCATTTTAATATGTTATTTAAGTCACAAAATTTATTTCTGTTTTGGAAAGTTTTTAATGAACTAAGAAAATGAAACAAATCTAATGAATTTGTTGTAGGACAAAAATACCTACCCATATTCAGTTTACTCATATTTAAAGTTGTTCACTTTGAAATGTTCAGTAAGTTTTACGGGAACATCACTGCTTGTAATTATTCCATAATTTTTTTTCCGAGTAATTTTATTTCATATTCATAATGTCTATTATTCAAAAGAGGTTGGTTAATTTAATTTTGATTTGAATATTTCAAAATGCCTGATCTGTATGACGTGCAAGATCAAGCTATTTTCCGATGAATATCTTATAATAAGAGAAAATGTGAAAAATAAACTCTAAATTTCGGAAAGCATATATCTCAATCAACTTGATATTCTATCTGAAGCAACCAATAATTGTTTTAGAAATTTTGTATCCTTCATTTGATAAAAACTCATATTGTTCAAATATTTCCAATTCAAGGTTCATAGGTTTTGTTTTGTTATAATTTTATAAGCCCATTGGAAGATACCTATGTACCTTCAAATTCTAATTCAGCAAGTATTATAACAATATATTTTGAACACAATATTATTTGATAATGATTATTGTGAATTAAAAATTCACATTGAATTCATTGTTTCGTTGTGAACCGACTTTTCAACGTGTTTATTCAAAAAAATATTCGTCGCTTTATTTCTGCACAATCTTAAACATATTTTGACCTGGAATATTCAATGTATATTCAGAATTCCAGAATTTTCAATTGAAAATAGCAGTTTTGAAATAGATGTATTATAGGTTACATCTGCTAGGAAAATTCAATCAACTCATTTTTTCTCTTCGCGTGTTATTGTTGTTATCGACCTATATTTTTACGAAAAAAACAAATTTAATTTCGAAATAATCGACTCACAGTGTTGAGCATTGGCACTTTTTCTCCCATATTATCCCATAAGGTCATCGAAACTAGAAACTAAGAAAAAAAATTCTGAATGTAAATCCACAACATTCACCTCTTCATAAGTTCTTAGACGATAGGATCAGATACATCTGTCGAGTTTCAGAAGTGTAATGCTAGTTTGACTTGATCTATCTTTCACTAACTCTCATCACTAACTAAATCACTACTCTCATCCACGAACATCACATTTTGTTTCTCAATATCTTCATCATTCACATGGAAAGTGAAACAGATATCATTCCTAGAAGACGCTATATGACAAAATAATTCGAGAGCATTCATAAAATATTCCTTTTTAAAGGTTTTCTTTTATTCTGGAACTGGATGAAGGTTTTCGATTGAAATATGAAACTTTCTTGCATTTCTACTGGTTGGTACTATCAAAAACATTGTAACATCTACTCCAAATAACAGAAAACTTCTGACATTTGTATATTGAAAATTATTTATACCATTTCAAAACTGAATGTAATTGAATTGAATTGAATTTTAATTTAAATCAATTGAATATATTAGTCAAAACTTCAGTTTATATCTTACACATAATTATTGAAATACAAGCTGACCCGGTAAACGTTGTTATGTCATATAAATCATTTTTATAATGTACTAAAGTTGATAGCACATCAACAAAAATGCACCTAGCGGTATGAAGTATATGTTATAAGAATTCAGCGACTTGGATATTTCTCATTCTTCCAGAAGAATAAGCAGATAACTATAATATCTTGAAGAAAAGTGAAATGAAACTTTCTATGTTTTTTATCACTTTTATTTGTAACTAACTTTACTGCAGTTTCATCCTATACGGACATTTTCAAACTTCATTGTATCCCCCCTTTTTTTGTATCAAGATGGAGTAGTAGAAAGCCAAAAACTTTCTTTCCCAAAAAAGTAACGTTTTTCTTTTTATTTTTTGAAAAATTCCCACTATTTACGGGTGTTTATTAAACATTCCTTGGACTATTCTGAAGATATTTTGTTTTGTGATGATTTCTGATAGGACGCGTTGTTTCGAAGATACGGAGCGAAAACAAATTTCGATAATAACAATTTATCACCAAGAATCACCAATCAGTTTTAACCCATTCGACACATTTAAATGATCACTTACGAGACATACTATTCAAATTGAATGTCTGTAGCCCTTTGTAGTAATCGGAATGTTGTTGACTGGTACCAACGGAATTGTTATTTTCAGTACTTGATAGGTCCAGTATAGTAAAATAATAATGATTTTGATTCTTTTTCTAATTGAAAATATATTTTAGTTTCTTGGATTCTTATTTTCTGCATTTGTAGTAAGAACTAGAATGAACAAAACTGAATTCCAAGACATAGTTATAGATTTTATGACAAATATAGGGAAATATGATGAATGTCACAACGAAAAATAATGAACACCACCTGTTTTGAATAACAGGTATTACACTACTCCTTCATCATACTACTACTTCCAACTGTTATTCAAACGATAACTTGATCTTATTATAAGGCACTTTTAGGGCTTAAGATACACTAGAAATGCGGAATTTACATTCAACAGTTTTATAAGTATCAAGTCTGTATGGAATATCGACAGGTTGGAATCAACTGATCGTGAGTTCAGAATCGATTCTGACGTCTTTGTGGTTTTGTGGTGGTTCAAAGCCACCAAGTCGAAATGGATATTTGTTAAGAATATTTTTTGCTGGAAATGAAAAAAATTATTCGACTCAATTAAAGAAAACCGAGTTGTGGTAAACCAGATATTAGGTATACTGAATTTCCGTCTAGTTTAACATAAAATCAGTTTTTAGCTCAAAATTGAGCATTACACTCTTGTAGTATTTGAAGATAACCGGCAGTCCCACATTCGATGTTAGAGGCAATATCTCACTTGGTGAACGATATTGGTGAATTTTTTGATTTTGTTGAACTTGTTGTTAATGGTTCTCTTTTTGGGTCATGCCTCTATCTCAATTGGATCAAAAGATAGAGGCTATTGAACTATTGAAGCAACATTAACTGGTTTTCCCGTATAATGGTACTGAAATGAAAATTCCTAATTCATTCAGAGTACATCTTCAAACAGGATGATTGATGATAATGAAGCCTCTATCTTTTAAACCAATTGAGATAAAGATATTGAACATTACTGGAGTTCTATTTCAAGTTCATCACAAATAAAGATATAATCCGAAATCAATACCGTGTAAGGAGTACTACCTAGACTAGATTGATAAAACCTACACAGCGTTTCCAAAATTAGTTGCTTTCTGGACTACCACTTGAATTTTTCGGCATTGGTTGTGACAGTGAGTGAAGTAAAAGATTCCATAGTGAAAATAGCATTTTTGCTGAAAATAATAAATTACTATAAACAAAATTAATACCAAAGGAACGTTTACAAACTTTTGTTTCATCTCATCATATCGTTGAAGAAGATATGTAAGAAGGAGTTTGCTATTGAATTGGATATTTAATATCAATTTGTCCGTTGGGAAATTTTCCATCAAGATAATCAGTTACAAAGTTGATGTCTTTACGGATGCTGTTAGATGTTGGGAGCGTTTCCAACATTAGTTGCTGTCTGGTCTACCACTTGAATTGTTCCACATTGGTTAGACCAACTGAAAGATTCCATAGTGCTGATTATTTCCAAAGCGGGCACAATGGCAAAGTTCAGAAGTTTTTCAAGAAAAGCTTTCAATATTTCAGTTACTGTCATCATTCCATGTTGATGACATTGAGAGCTTTATAATTATTGTACTTTTGCTCTTTCTGCAGCATCCTTCCCCATTTCAGGTTTTGTGTATTTTGTATGTCTTGGCAATTGTGCACCTGCAGTCATTCTGGTCTGAAACTATTCAGCTGGCCTGAAACTGAATAACCTGAGTTCTTCAAATCATTGGTTGACAAATTGTAGGATAGATTTTTTCCATCGGTGATTAGTTCATTCTGAACCTCATTATGGCTGACTTGTTGTTTGTTTGAAGGTGGTTGACAATGTTGCGTGCTGTATTTCATCAGTTCGGAGTTCCATTGTCTAATATAATTCAAAATGATTTGAAAACCCTGAAAAAAATTAAAAAATTAATAAGATTACCCGAAAATAACAATTTTATTAAACAACAAACTGAAATTACAAAGCAATAACATAAAAGCAACAACCAAACAAATATTTTTACAGTAAACTTGTCTATAGTCCCTACCGAGTCCATACTGCGTATGTAATAATTTGAATTTCTGACATTTTTAAAAGATTTTTCTAAATAGGTACGATGTCCACCCCAATATAAACCAAACAGTATACTTTCATTCATACTTTTTCTGTCCAAAGAGATCATACACCAAATTGGTAGTTGAATGTAATTCAGTTCAGGCGACTATAAATAAAATAAAAAAGTCGTTTCTTGCTATTTACGGTTATCACACACTAATAATATACAACCCATAAAAGAAATGATCAATAAAAAAGTGCAGTTATGGTATTATCGATAAATACATTTTTACCGCGGATAATCACAAATGTGAGACCTCAATTTCTGTCGGATATATCGACAATTGTCCAATGAATTATTTCTGTTGATTGTGTAATTTTTTATTCATCTGGCGATTGTCGAATTTTTTTTTATGAGGTCTATCGATTCGCGCCGTTGAAACTCAAATACAACTAGAAAGTGAAGGGTTGTGAATTATTGAGTGTGTTGGTGTTAATTTCGATTATGAATCTTCAATTATGGCTCGATGTGAAAATATTTTCCAGCACTTAACGACTGAGGCAATTATTTTCGGAATATTTTTTAGACAGTAATTGAATAGGTAACTACTTTCAATTTATTTACTTTGGTAATAACATTATGGGAGTATGGCGGCTGGGAATTTATGCAGTTAGAATTTTTTATGGTCTATAGCTTTGATGTAGCTAATGATTTTTTCCGTTGTTTGTTCACATATCATTTAGGTTCTAATCGATATTAAAATGAGCCTCAATACTTTCACAATGATTTAAAAAAATCTCACTCGATGAACACGTTTGAATCCTTTTTTTTAGAAGTTACCTCAATTTCTCCATAGTCAGATTGGGTCTGCTTTCATGAGTGAAATAAGTTCGAATTGAAGAGGATATATTTTTAGGACAAACTGACAGCAATATGAGACCTCAATTTCTGGCGATTGTCGATTTTTTAATGAGCCTATCAATTTGCGTCGTTGAAAACTTCCTCGTATATTCTATCTGCCTGGAGGCGATAATAGTTAACATACTTTCGTCTTGATGGTTCGAACTGGAACCTACTTCGTGAATCTATTGAAAACACTTTTCCAGCACCAGAACAGAATACAGTGAAAATTCGAAATTTCAGAGATGTTAACAGTATGAAATCTAGCATCTGACGGATATATAAGTGGAGTTGAGTCTTTATGTCGATTCAGCAACATCAGCATAAAATGGCGTCTGCCATGCTGGATAAGCTATTTTCCTTTAAGGTGATACGATGTATCTGGTATCTAGTATCTGTAGAGAGAGAGAGTAGAGAAGGTGAGTGTAGACTCACAGCACTTAGGCCACACCCTTGAGGTGGTACGATGTAATTCGCGCGTTTCCCCAACTAAGGAGATCATAATGATCTCTTTTTCAATTGTTGATTTTACAAAAAAAAAGTTATTCTATATTAGAAAGTTCTGCATGGTCTTGAACCCGAAATGCAACCATCAGATTTTAATTCTTTTCAATTCATATACCTACGCGGCTTCTCAAAAAATATGAATTTGAATCAAGAGTAAATTAGCTTTACTTTTGACAATATCAAAAATTCTTTTTGAGAAAAGTTGATCAGAACTGAAAACTTCATTCGAATATGCAATTAGATTAAATTGCATGATAAAAACATTATGTATTCTACAATAATAATACAAATTCAACTGTAGGTAAGTGAAATCTCGGATGCTCTGAAAAACAAATGATTTTTGATGTTTGACAGTTAACGTCAAATAAAATTTGTTATCATGTCGGTAAAATTTTGTGTGAAAGAAAAAGTAGGAATAATGTTACTCGTAGGAGATAGTTATAAAACTTTTGAACAATGAAATTTGCCTTTCATTTCACTTACTAGTTCGAATACATAATTTAGGTTGCTTTTTTTTCGTTTATGAAATTATGAAGACGGTAAGATATTGATAAAAAATTCACAACGTCAAAAACCTGTTGCAAGTGAGAAGATGAAGTTTTTTATGAGGTTTAAAGTCGTCGACTACGAGGCCATTGGCATTCTACTATTAGTTTCTTTATAATTTGTTTTCTTAAAATTTTGAGTACAGCTCTATAGCTTTCATACATTTTATAATTCCATCTAGATTTTCAATACGATCTTTCAGTCGAAGTTAAATGTAATGTTATCTGCAATGGAAAAACCTAAATTGTCTCTGCGAAGAAAGCATTGTCGCTTCCAGCTGAAATTAATCAAGATACAATATCAATAATTTTGAAAGAAAACAATTTCTATTCGTATAAATTACAATGAATCCATACCTGGAGACTACTATAGATGACTGTAATTGTGTTATCTCATCTAAGGAAAGCTAGAAGACGATCCTTTTTTGACTGGGAAAATATTTTTTTAAGACGAAGCAGTGTCTTCTAAAAATGGCAGATGATGGATTGACTTCAATCCCCACTTTACGATCAAAACTCGCAATCAATATTATTTTGAAACTAACGTTTGATGCGGCATTCATAAGGATAAAAAATTGGCTTTTTTGTGGACAATCTATAACTTGTCATCGATATCTGATTTTTTTACAAAATCAGTTGTATGATTTTCTTCGACATGAACGGCAACAGGTGTGGTACCAGCTAGATTGCACAGCATATCATAGAACGATGGAAGTAAGGCAATACCTTGGAAATATATTCAATGGAAAGTGAATTCATAGATATTCCGATATTTGTTGGACAGCTAGGTCGCCAGATTTATCCCCATTAGAGTTTTTTGTCTGGGGTTACGCAGAAAAAAAAGTTCTACCTACCATAGTTTATTGATGGCCCACTATGGAGGTATAGTTCATCTCCTGATGACGCATGATTGAATTTCTAGTGTATTGTGTTGGATTCATTTTGACTTTTATATGAATATCCATAGGACATTTCTGTTTTCATTCATTTCATTTTTGTTTTCTGTCCATTCGTGATTAAATGAATAATTATCAAGTTTTCAACTTACCGTGAGAAGTAAGTATTATGGAAGAAAACTGATTCCAAAACTCTATTGGCTAATTCAATACCAAACTTGTACTTTTTATTTTACTTTAAAATGAGTTGCTATATGTTTTTACAACTTTNACCAGTAATTAGACTATTGCAGTTGTTCGCAAAAAAACTCTTTTCAGGGATTTTTTTTTCTCCCAGTTCCTGATAGAATGCACCTTTTGTAACCTACATAAATGAATATACATTCGGGTAAATCTAATTAGATCCGAGCTTGTTCAGAACACAGGAGGACAAACCCGTGCCGATTCAATTACTTACCTACATTAAAGTTTTCCCTATATAAGCTTGGAGTTGTCGAGAAAGTTCAACCTGCAGAAAATAACAATGTCAAATCCGACCAGATCCTTCCATCAAATGAGTATTTTCTGGTAAAAAATGAAAAATGTTTGAAGAAGTCGGTAATTTCATTAAAATGTTGCTTCTCATTCGGGTTTAGTGGATTTCCATAGGAGATGGAATAGGATTTGTATAAATTTAATTTTCGTTTCGCAAAGAGATTCAAATGAAGCCTCTTGAAGGCAGTGACGTACGGGAATTTGAGAGACTTGAATGAGTGTCGACAGAATTGAAAATGCCATTTGCAGACATTCATAAATTTAAAAAAAAATGTTTGAAGAAGGGTTCCAGAAATATTCTCATTTTTATTAAGCATTCCTTGATGCCTAGCATTTTCTTTTTTGGCTGTTGGAAGTCAGGAAGTTGTTCCAGCGCATTCTTGATATTACTGAATTATACAGAGTGGCCAAATTGGACACTTTTAAAGGTAAACTCCTGTTTTGAAACAAGATAGATGATAACTAATAAATGTGTCTGAGTGTCAAATTTATGATAAACTTAATGGTGAAAATTGCATATCGATATGAGCATTTTCGTAAAGTTGTTGTAAGTTGTTTTTTTTTGTCAAAAATCTGTTGTTTCTATAAAACATTTCCGAAACACTTTTCTACGTAGAATTCCATGGTGTGAACACTCATTTTTTTCAAGTGAGATATCAATAGTTAATGATGGAAAACAATATTTTTCAATGGGACTACCTGTATATTCATGCATATTTCAATAGCTTGAAATTATCTTTCCAAAAATGTAGCACGCTGGATATTTTTCTAGAGTCATCTTTGAAATACAGAGCTTCCAAGTTTTTTTCATTTTTCTTGTAGACTTTGAAAGGCATATTTTAATGAGGTAGGCTTTGGTCGACGCGACGATAGAATAGAAAGACATTTTTCAGTAGTATTTAACAAATTTTGAGAAAGCTCTTCACAGCAGTAATTGAAACGCATAGTTTCAATAAAACTGATAACAGTTATAACTAATAATTGAAACTTCAACAAATAATAATAATAATAATGATAAAGAACAAACAATAGAGTATATTTTTCCAAAGAAGGTGTTCGAAATGTTTACCAGCTTCTCCCACACACAGATGACACCTTTTCTGAACGTTTTTGGCCGAATTAATTAGTTCAATTGGAGTGAGAGAAGCAAAACTTTGTATCACTGCCGCTTCCAATTCGTATCTAGAATTGGTCGGCATTTCTAGATTGATCTGTCAAAATTCACCATTGGTAAAAGTCAATAAGTGTTAGGTTCGGTGAACTGGCCGGCCAACGGTTGGGTCTTCAGTTGGCTATCCAATTATTACTAAAATTTGCAAAAAAATTGGTGACAATTGCGGTGTTGTGCGGAAAGCTCCGTCTTGTGAGCTTCACTAGTGGCTATTCATCAACAAGAGGTTTGGTATTATGCCTTAAAATTCTTAAATACTTCTGAATTGTGAGAGTATCATTATAAATGAACGGACCGATAAATCTATCCTTGAAAACATCTGCCCACACACTAAATCCAAATCTTCCTCGACTTCTCTGTGCCACAATAGAAAGAAGATTTTGGTGTACCCAAGCATAAGAATTATAGCGGTTGAAAATGCCGGCATTGCTTGTATGNTTCTGGCGATTGTCGATTTTTTAATGAGCCTATCAATTTGCGTCGTTGAAAACTTCCTCGTATATTCTATCTGCCTGGAGGCGATAATAGTTAACATACTTTCGTCTTGATGGTTCGAACTGGAACCTACTGCGTGAATCTATTGAAAACACTTTTCCAGCACCAGAACAGAAATACGGTCTCTTGACGCGAAATATATCAACGTACACTCGAAGTCACTTTTAAAAAAATATATCTCAGGTACAGACAGTGGAAATTCGAAATTTCAGAGATGTTAATTGTATGAAATCTAGCAACTGACGGATATATAAGTGGAGTTGAGTCTTTAGATCGATTCAGCAACATCAGCATAAAATGATGTCTGCCATGCTGGATAAGCTCTTTTCCCTCAAGGTGATTCAATGTATCTGGTATCTAGTATCTGTAGAGAAAGAGAGTAGAGAGAGTGAGTGTAGACTCACAGCACTTAGGCCACAAGTGACCCATCCTCCCGAAGAGTTGTCCTCCTAGGTCATCGTTCATTCTGTTCTTTCCAGGAAGGTGAACAGGTCACACTCTCTTTGGCAACCTTGAGATGTCTCATGGTGGCCTCCGCGAAGGTTTTGGAAGGTTCAGCGATATTACTGTCGTTGCGCGGCTTCTTCAACCTTCTTGGAGTTCCCTCCGTGGAGGTGCACAAGTGAGGGAGCTTTCCTGCAGGGGCAGCCGGTTCCTTGCATTTATTCAAGGCGGAACTCTTGGTGCCAGCCGCAGGAAGTGCCCTTGCTGTAGGAGGTGATCTGCTATGTCCAGCCTCATTCCAAGCGGTAGATTGGTGTGCACATTTCTGTTCATTCCCAGACACCGCCTCAGATTGAGGTGAGCAGTTTTTTCCAGCCTCGGGATTGGATTTTGTTTTTGTTGTTTCTGTTATTTCATTCCTGTGTGTTCCCCCGAGTAGCAAGAGAAGAGTTGGTCACCCCTGTCAGAGCCCCGCATTACTAGAGGTAGGCTGATTACAATGAGGTTTCACCCAGTTCCCCAAGGATATGCGTGACCGCATATCACCCTGCGGACATTCAGCTATCGGAATGATTCCTCACACCTTAGCTTGGGTAGGCTGGTTCACGGTTTTGCAAAAGCTTTAGGGGGGTTTCAGTTCTACTCACCCTACTCATTTCTGCCACTGATCATGAGTCCGGCGATCTCGTCCTTAAGGTCACATTGGCTTCCCGGACAGGGCCTCTAGTCCGCTGACCGTTTCCCTATCCGCCACCTGAGGAAGGGAAACATTCTGCAACTCTATGGATTCCTTGAGGCTCCTTCTGGAAGGTGGATTGATGTCTCTAATTTTCTTGTAGGATATAATGTAATGCTTCGTTGAGTGAATTCGGCTTCATGGATCTATCTGTAGTACCTGAAGGTTTTTTGAGTCCCGATAAAAATGTTTTGAGAGCTAAACTTTAGTATACCCTCCATTTGAATTCTTTAGCGGCATCTGTAGTTTCATGAACGTTAACAAAACTGAAAACCAAATTCGAAATATTAAGGCATCTATCGTAAAAACTTTGAGCAATTTCATTATTAGATTATCTCATCAGTACAAGATCTCTATTGAGGCAAACTTCATCTCGTTGATCAGAAAAATTTCTAGTAAGAATATCTTTCAAATCTTTCCATTCTTTCGCACCTTGAATGTTAACTAACGTTTTGGCATTGCCCTTCAATTAGGGAATAACGGAATTCATCAAAAAAATATTTTGAAAGTTATTGGGGTTTGCACCGTCGTAAAACTGAGTTGGAATTGATTCGCTAACTGAAAGGATTCTTGTGAGGTCATAGGGTGACCATCAATATCAGGGGTGCAGTTGAGGTATCCTGCTCTAAATTGATTCATTATTATTGATTGATTATGAGGTGAGTTTATAGAAATGGTTGTATGTGTATGGGTGGTGTGGCTAGAACTAGGATTTTAAAGTATATGTGAGTCAGTCGAAGGCAAATTTAAATTCAAATTTTCAAGATTGTTGATTGAATCGTCAAAAGACATGAACAATTGTACTAACAAAAGTATGAAAGCGACTGTGTGCATGTTTCGTACTTATCCTTCTATAAGGTCGATGACTGTTTAAGCGATTTTTTTTTTCCAGGCCGTTGCTCCTTGCAAATTCGGGCTATGTTGGTCCCAAATTTCGATGATACGCTCCTTGAAAGGCTAAGTGCGGGTCTGCGATAGACTGGGTTCTGGTAGTCGAGAAGCTACTCCGAAACACAAAGTCAAAATAGCGATGCACAAAGTTGATATCAGTTAATCGTAGAAACGAAAATCGCACGAACGATTCGAAACAATTCGGATAATCCGACCGACTGCGCCAAATATATCAAAGTACATACCACTTTTAAAAAATATATCTTGAGTACAAACTGTGGAAATTCGAAATTACAAATATGTTAACTGTATGAAATCTAGCAACTGACTGATATATAAGTGGAGTTGAGTATTTGGGTCGATTCAGCAACATCAGCATGAAATGGCGTCTTCGATACTGGATAAACTCTTCTCCCTTGAGGTGGTACGATGTAATTCGCGCGTTTCGCCAACTAAGGAGATCATAATGATCTCTTTTTCAAATGTTGATTTTACAAAAAAAAAAGTTATTCTATATAGAAAGTTCTCAATTCATATACCTACGCGGCTTCTCAAAAAATATGAATTTGAATCAAGAGTAAATTTGCTCTATATTTGACAATATCAAAAATAGTTTTTGAGAAAAGTTGATCAGAACTGAAAACTTAGGCGGTAAGGATGCTTAATCACGTTGAATACAATTTTTAAGTAGGTCTTGACCAACAAAATGCATGCTATGGTAGTATCAAGTTGTTGATTTACTTGTCAAATTTTCAACAGTTATTGTTGCAATAATGTTGTCTATTCCGGAAAAAATAGAAATAGTTTTAATATGTGGTGAGAATACACTATACCGGCAAGGAGCTAACATTTTTAATGAACGGCATCCAGGAAAAAATGTTCAACATACTACTGTGTCAAGGATAATGTCGAAATTCAGAGGAACAGGATCCGTAGCAAATCAATTGAAGAAAAAGCACACTCCAAGTAAATATGATGAGGAGGCCCAACTTAACATTTGTTTAAAAGTTATTGAACACGGGCAAACGAGCATAACCGATATTATAAAAAATACCGATTACAAGAGAGAAAGTGTTAGAAAAATATTATTGAAGAAAAAATGTTGGCCTCACAAGCCAAAATTTATCACCTTAATTTGTTATTGGCCTTACAAGCCAAAATTTATTAACACATTAAAAGAACGAGACTTTGATGTCCGTTTGGGGTTTCCATTCTGGTTTCAAAGAGAGAGAGAAGAAAATGTAAAGTCTCCGTATAAAATTTCATGGACAGATGAGGCAACGTTCTCTCCAAATGGAACGGTGAGTTCTCAAAATTGCCGATGGTGGGTCCAAGAAAATCCCAATTTCTCAGTTGAATGTGGTGATCAGTATTCTTTTAAAACTAATGTATGGTGTGGGATACTTAACGACCAAATAAATGGGCCATTTTTTTATCAGCCGTCGGTTGTCTCAACCTTTTAAATAATGAGGTTAGTGAAGTTTCAGATAATATGCCTTTAAATATTAAATACGACCTATGGTATCAGCTTGATGGCGCACCAATCCATCACACGGTTGCTGTAAAACAGTCCCTCCAACAAATGTTCAGAGACAAAGTAATTGGACGTAACTGGGAACATTATTGGCCACCTAGATCACCCGACTTGACGCCTCTAGATTTTTTCTTGTGTGGTTACCTGAAACAAAAAGTGTACCGAAGTCGACCATTTACTGACATACAACATCTCGAAAATACCATTCGCGAATGTTGTGCAAATATAAATCCCCGATTTATTAAAAATGCAGTTACAGATGTCAGTAGAAGGACCATAATTTGTATTGAACGTGGAGGACGACATACAGAAATGTAGGCTATAAGTGTTTGACAACCTCAATAAAAGTAATTTTTTGTACCCATTTGTATTTTCTATAATATTATTGTTGTTTGAAATGTATAATAATAATAATAATAGTTCTATCGAAATTATTTGCATTTTTTTCTAGTTGCCTCTGCTTTTTCGAAATCAAAGGTTTGTTTAAGAAAATAGCCAAGTGATTGAAACTTTGCACCAGTCATGATAAAATTTTTATAGCACATTTTTAATTTCTCTCTAAAAATGTCCGTATAAGTAAAAATTTATCAGAAGAGTTAAACTCCATGATGAGTTTGTTAAAAAAATAGTAGTGATCAAACTATAAAAATGAATTATACTTCCGTATACATGATTTCATAATATAGTTTCAATATGTTTTATGAAATTTTAATTTCACATGCGATCTATAATGAAGTCAATTAACGAGCATAAAATGAAAGCAATCAACAAGCAATTTAAACTTATTTAAGAAGTTCAAAAGCGCCCAAAATCGCTTTTTGAATATACCCTGCTTGTTGGATTTGATTTTGACAATTGATTCGTAAACGAGGTTAGAAACTATATATAGTTCTTTAATTTTTCAATTGATGAATCAAAAGTTGTATGAAAGTGTTTGAAACAATACCTTCCATTAATCTAGTATAACGTTAAGCCGAATTGAACAGCGTTAGCTTATGGAATAAAAGCTGTTGAAATATTTGAACACTATCACATATAGAAACTATGGAGAATATCTCATCGACGTTGAAATGAAGTCACAATATGTCAAAAAAGACTTCTGATGTTGTCAGTCGAAGATATAGTTTGACCACAAATAACCAAAAATCAATTATTTATAAAATGTTTAGACTGGTATGCTATGACGATTGATATATTTATATCTAGAAAACCGTTTCAAACACTTTCAAGGGTTAAATCAATATCGTTAGCTATTTCAACTGGGGTAGATAAGAAAAAACCGAAATATACGGTTTCGAATCCATTTCTGGAAAACTACTCCATGAACATTTTCAGAACGTATCACTGGCTGAAGAACACCGGAACAAGACAAATTTTCCTACCCCAATGCTTCAGTATTGGGGCTAATCAAATAAATTATTCTATTCTAGAGCCAATATAATAATATAGTGAGGGCCCTGAATATCATTAGAAGATAGACCGAGTAGCAGTCACCAACAGGAAGACGATAGAAAAATCACAATAAAATATCGTGTAGTGATACCAAATCCACGGAAATAATATTCAGACAGATTACTAGGTCTGCTACATTCATGGAATGGTTGCAACTAGATATCACTTATTGGCTAAACTCAATGATAGTAGGAAGCCATGCCTCTTTTGAAACATATCTTAACAAAGGAAACAAAGGTGGACCAATTCAGAGTGCAAAATCAACAGAGCTGAAACGAATCAGCAGAAATTGAAATGGTACAAGATGTACAGTAACGAATCCTAACACATTCATAGACCACATGGCAACGAAACACATATTCGACAGGAATTTCCATGATGATGCAAGTCAGAAACTGTAAAGAGTTTTAATAGATATTTCTAGGCAGACTTTCAATTCACAGGAAATAATAATTGAGGCCTCAACAAAATAAACTGTAGCCAGGCTACATTTGAGGCAGTGATGGAGCCAAAAAAGACTAAGAATAGCATGAAGAAACTAGGGGACCCCGATAAATTGAGTCTGTAACGGGTGGCAGGATATTCGGAGATCACAACAGGAAATGATGATTTTACTGAGTATGCTGAACAGGAATTATTAGCTACATATTTGATCAGCTGTTATGAACTCAAATCAATGGTAAGATATGATATTGGGAAAGGGTAAAGAAGGATAAAGAGTACTGTACAAATTATTCTGGAAACATACTTGAAAAAACTTTTATGAATGGACCATGGGGGAAAAAATGACTAACTTGTTCAACACGTCAGAAATCTTCTGAGACCAATTATAGGGCTACTCACTACGTTTTTGGAAGACACTTGAAGTATATAAAGGATACCCTATGTCCATCAAATACAAAAATATCATAGAAACAGCTCATCATGCTTTATGCGGAGGTGAATTACTGGATCACAGAGGGCCAGACATTATAAACATCTGGCTACCGACGGGACGGTAACATGAGTGTAAATCTGCTTGATGAACCGTTCCAACCCAAGTTGGGAATCAGACGTTGAATTGCAAGACCTCGTTAACATAAGTTTCTAATTCTGAGATTGTCGTTCATAACGGGTGACAGCTGGTTAACGGAAAAACAGACTTCAGCAGAATTTTCAACCCAAATTATGCTGAGAACAATATGGCTTACATAAAGCTGTATCTGCATAAACTAGTACAGGAAACAACAGTTTTTAAATGTGTGTTTCAAGATGGAAGTGGCATCGCAAATAAACCCATTGTTGTATTGTTTTCCGGAGATTTCGATGATTTAGCGCTACTTTGGATATTCTTGAATATTTTATCGATATATGTAGACTGCGAGACATATATATTTTTCAACTTTCTGCTCCTTTATCTTTATTAGGATGGAATTACAATTTCACTCTCTATAATATCCTTGATGTGTTTGCATAATATATTGTGAATTACCCGAATCTTTTCAAGAATCTTGGAATACATAGAATGTATTGGTTTGCTTTGATATATCTATTAATTTCATAAACATCCAGCAAACATTGTTGATACACATTCGGGAACATTAAAACTTCACCTTGTTTAGGTTGTTCACGTTAAGAAGAGAATGACGTCACAAATTTGTTTGTACTGTTGATATGTTTTATTGTTATTATCCTTACTCACTTTTAGTATTTGTTGAGAGTATTTAGACAATGCTTTAGGCATATTGAATATACGCAGGTCTTATCAAAAGAAATGATTAGTTCTGAAAAGAAAAGACAGACTGACAGTTCTCGAGTTTTTTTCGATTCGGCAACGTCTGAAATTTTACAAATTACAAAATGAAATGTTTCGTTGCTGTTGAACCCATTTCAGTAGGAATTTTAACATTGTTATGTTGGATATACAAACTTACCAAAAATCACGTCATTCTCTTCTCAACGTGAACAGCCTATAGATTGTTCGACAAAAATATTTTTCATGAATACTCTCCACTGAATCAGTCTGTTTTTCGCATCTTTGTGCGGCAGACTGTAAGTGTCTCGCAATATATGGTCTCTTCCCTCGCAATATTTGATGTCTATGTTATGAGATGGCATTTTGAATATTTATTCGAAGCAGAGCGATACAAAACATATCTGCCGCGAATACGTAAATAGGCTCGACGGATATTAACTTTCTTTTTATCGAGTTTCGTGATGATGAGGCCCTTTTAATAGGGCTTCGGTGAGTCTTCGCCCAGCTGTTGTGATATATCCGATTTAATTAAAAGGGTCGTGTGGGACGAGACCTGGTTTTACTACTCCAGCTGGTGCGTTCACTACACGATATGAATACGCTGGAAAAGGGAAACATAGGGTAATCTCACAGGAGTGTGTTGTTTTATCGAGAAGTTAGATATAATTTGTTCAGGAAGAGTAAAACTGATAATAATGATAGTACATTTCACCTTGGTAGATTCCAGAAAATTGTCAGTCCAAGAGGCAGCGACAGTTGGCATGCAGGTAATCCTATAAAGCTGATTATTTCTCAGTTGGTTATTTTGATTAAATAACAGTGTACAGCCCAGCCCGTAACTTATTTGCTTTCAGTTTATAATAGTAATTTTTAAGCAGGTAAAAAAACCTATATTATTTCTTAAAACACTAGAACTCAGTAGAGTGAATGAAAATACTGCAAATGAAACATGGTGATGGTTACCAGCATTGGAATTGAAGGTCCACCACTCTCTCAATGTGTTTTTAAATTCAGTTTGGTCTTCTCAAGGAACAAATTCAGTTTCAAGGCAACGCTCTAGGTGTCCTGTAGTTCTTATCGATATGTAACACCCCTTCACAGCTTCAACAAACCTGCGTCAAGCCACATCCAATAAGGTTATCATGATGACTTTTGAATACCATCATTAAATTGCAAGTTTTGACTGGCAATTGGACATGTAACATTTGTTACTTATAGACAACACTGATGGCGTTTGTCCTATACCTTGCGAGGAGTGTGATTTGACATACATTGGGCAAACCAAACATTATTTGAAAGAACGAATGAAACAACATGATAGAATTGCTGTGACATAGAATAATTGACAACTGAACAGACATAAGTGCAAATCTATTTGAATTGAGTCACATTGTCACAAAAAATGAAGATAAAGAAACTTCCAGTGTAAATATATTTGGAGATGGCTCACATTATCTAAAGTAAAAAATATGTTGATTCGAAAATGGATTACCATAACATGAAACATATTTTGTTGATATATAAACCATCTTCACATAGTAAACAAAGAGCTTTTCTGTTCAGTACCTGAACATAAAATTCTTTTGTTTTATCTTTTTTTTCTAGACAAAACACAAGCATTACAGGAAAATCATCAAGGCGCTCTCAGAGCGGTGCCTGTGCGGAAGTAGCGATTCATATTGGATTTGAATCGCTGGTGATTGAATCCATTTGGAGAAACATTCTCAGAAAGTTTCTTCCACATTAACGCAATTCTACAGATGAAAGAGTTCTAAAAATAGTGAAGTTCGAGGTGTACTGAGTTGAACCTCAAAACGATGAGCAGCTACAGACCATCGCTTATTTCTGATATGTACCGCTCTTGGTGGAATCAAATGTGCCAAGTTACTTGAACAGTTCCCGTGAAAATATCTATAAAAGGTTGGACGTGATGTTCCCAACTTCAGGGTATGCTTGGGGGCAGACCTCCGTACATCAGAACAATACTCCAAAGAAGGTCTGATCTGAGCTTTATAAAGCATCAAAAGTCATTGAGGTTTGTACAGTTTTCTGGTTCAGAATATTGTTCCAAGCTTTTGAGAAGCAGCCTTTGCAATTTCAGCGATAAGTTTGTTGGGGGGTCCATTTCACCCCCCAACAAACTTATCGAAGCAGAAAGCAAAATTGTCTGACCTGACATTAATATATCCGGTTCGGATACATTCATCTTCTTGAAGAAAACCGATGCTTGAGTTCTTGTGACATTGAATTTAACCTGGTTACTTTCATCTCAATTCGAAATCACTTCTAGATCCTCATTAAGATATGCAACCTACTGCTGCCGGTGAAGATGTTGTTCCGTATTCGATGTCCTGGAATCAAAATGAAATGATGAGACAAGTGTGTTGTCATCAGCAAAGCAATATATAAGATTCTTGTTTCATCCAATAAGTCGTTGATATACAATAAACAGAAGGTTGGAGATAATATGGATCCCTGGGGGACACCAGCGTTGATGATGAAAGTATTCGAAAGACAAGTCATAGCATCGAAGTTTGACCAGCAAACCTTCATACCACACACGGTCGAAGGCCTTAGAAATATCAAGCGCAACAGCTCTTGATTCTCCATGTTTCTCGATTGCGTTATTCTAAATATGGGTGACAAACTACAACAGCAGACCATTTTAATATTCAAACGAGTATTTCAATGTGAAACTCCAATTGTTTTTGTTTCGTAGTTTTTATTGATTCAACCTACACTTCTTCCATTGATGTTCAATTTAGAAGAGCAAGATAGACTCTGGTAAATTTTCAAATGTGTAAAACTACAAATTTCTCCTCTCTTTCTCAACATGGGTTATCTTTTATAAATCTCTTTCCATAGATTGAACCACAAAGATTCTCCACAGTATAATGAAATTCTCGGTTACAACTAATTGCGACAAGAAATCGAACATATTACTAGTGACATAACAATCCAAAACATTGTGGAAGATTTACTAATAGAGAAATCCTACCATACTTACCAGTAGTTCCAAAATGACTCTCACTACTGCTTCATAATGATACTTTCCATTTTTTAAAAATTTTTCTTTCTACTTTTGGCACCGGAGTCTTGTTATTTTTTTCTTTGTGTATCGACGCACCTGTATGGTTAAACATAACTATCGATTGAGCGAAGTACATACTTTAACTGTTACATGCATAATATTCATATCTATTTACTATTTCATTTTGAAAATTTTCAATTATAATTTGTAATACCGTTATATATCTGTATATCGTCTGATTGTCGTGTTTTTAATATGTTATTCTTTCAAGCTTTCAAAAAAAAAGAAGCAAGCAATCAATTTCAAAAATATAATTGTATTCAAAGATGTGTAGATCATACGAAGAAGTGAGTTTCGGACACAAACTGGAATAAAGAGCTACTTCCATATAAACATTAAATTACACGAAAGAAAAATATTTTAGAAACAAATACTTTTTCTGGTTTAGGAATACTGAATTATACAAGAAATACTTTTTTCTATTCAGCTTGTATTCCAAACTTTCGTCATGGAATTGAATCAGATATCATTCACAGGATTCCTACACAATATACTAAATGAGAGAGGTAAAATTTCACTCACATGGAATACTGTCACCCTCACTAGTTGACATCCGATGTTTCGCCGTAAGACACTTGCCTCATCAGCTCTTCTGTATCTACCAAATCTAGATGAAATGAGAAAAAACACTCAATTAATTCATTATATGACGACTTTGTGCCACGGAATGAGTTCAATCAACTGATGTTATCGATAACAGTGCGTAATGATATTCATTCGCTTATTTGATGAAATCCCAGCCAAAGAAATCTTGTATAAATTGAAAGAGGAATAGTTTTAGGAGAGGTTGATTGTTGGGAAAGAAGGGTTTTGAATTTCTACTCCTCCATCGTGATACAAAAAACTTCGGGAATCTTCCAAAGAAAGGAAGGAAGCAATCAATTAAAAAAAATCTGTACAAAGATGTGTATATCAAACAAATAAGTCATTTTCAGACACAAACTGAAAAAAACCATCCCGAAACAGTACCTTTCATGTAAACCTTGAATAACACGAAGGAAAAATATTCCCCCTTCGATTTATATTTATTATAGTATTATGACTTTTATGTTTATTGTAGTTTTATGATCTTTATGTTTCTGAAGTCTAATAAATGAATGTAATTCAATTATTACCTAACTCAACGATCAATCCAGTGATAGTTCAGTTTTTTCCTATATGGCTATGATACTGTAAAAAAGGTTTGTTTCATGATTTTTTCAGTCCATTATAAATAAAATTCAAATTAATGTGGGAACATTTACTTTTGGCTAAAAAGGATTTTTGACTCTACTTCTCCTTCCTAAAAAACTGTATATTTCGAAAATATCTCCTTTCAAATCTGAACATTTTCTTCTCTCACGAAATGGTCGATATTCAATGTGATGGAATTCCAAAATTAAAGACACTTGACGTTCCCGCTTCTTGCCCGTTGATCATCAGAAAAAGTGCAAAATGTCGCAATTTTGATTCAAATCATTTCTTTTCTCTTCTGTCTCATTGAAATACTCATAAGGTACGATTGAAAAATTATTAACAAAAATATTACGTGTTTTGTCAATCAGTAATGTTCAAATGTTGAAGATGAAACAGCTCTCAACTACTTGAAGTCGATAAAATATCATAACCACATTAAAACGAATTCATGAATTCAGAAATCCCAATTCGTCTTCAACTCGTTTATGTTCCAAGTTATCTCCGCAGATATTAAATACATGTCGTAAAATATTGAGCGGTAACTGTTGCACAATTCTGCGGTATTTTGAGCGGAAACTTAGTTACATAATTGTACTGGAGAACATCGAGAGTAATAATAGACAATTCGCAGAGGGAAAGCATAACAAATCTCCATAAAGACCAACTCCAGGCTCTGGCATGTTCCAAGTTTCATTGGAACGATTCCACTTTGGAAAGTTGATTGTTTGATAGTAACTTTTGACAGTAGCATTGAAAACTAATGATATATATGATGTCAAGCTGGATTAGCGAGTAAAATGTCTTCATATTGAAGTAGATTTGAGAGTCTGATTGGTCATTTCAACTGAATTGTAATTGTGTATCAAATGATGATATGATAATAATAGAAGTTTGCATCCCAAAACGTCAGTTCCACGGTTGAAGTTTCCCCGACAGTGGGGGGACGTGGAATTTTGAGTTTGGACTATCAACATGACAGAATGATACTGGATGAAGCCTGTAAAGTCGCCAGGAGTACGGATTCTCCCTTCTCTGCATGGTTCGCGAACATGAGAGATCAGGAATTGGAACATTTCTCATCATGGCAGCTGCCCGACCAGCTGGTGAACTCGGTTTATTTTTCGACACTGAACGAAGTGATTCTATATCTGTCACCTAGCTAGAAAACGCTTAGCAAAAAGCCCATATGAAAGCCGCAGAGTTCACTTCACTTCTGTGGCAACACAAGGAAAAGCCAATGACAGGGGTCTTCTTTTACACCATTGAAGACCTTGACTCATCAAAGCGCCTGACCTTTGCTGAAGTGGGCTGAAGTCGGAAATTGAGGGGTTAAGATGCCTGCCAAGATGATGTCTTCAACACCTCAGTCTATCGCAGTCGGGTTATGGGTATAGAGGTTACTGACACAAGGTGTGGGGTCTGTCTCGAGGCGTCAGAGACCATAATGCACTAGCTGTCATCATTTCCAGCATATGCGATCTCAGCTTACATACATCGATATAACGCCGCCCTAAGAGTGCCTCATCACCACACACGGCACTTTTACGGCATTGACGAGACACCGGTGTTGCCCTACGCTCTTGGGGATATTGTTTTCCTTGTGAGGAATGAGAAGTTCCAAATTTACTGATACTATTTGTTTCCCACGTTCAGGCTCATACAAGCTAATAAGCCTGTTATAGTAATTCTTGACCACTAGAGCAAGACGATATTTCAGACCACTGTGTCAAAATCGTTATTGGAGTTCTTGGTGGAATGATGCCCTCTCACTAAATGATAAGAAAGAAAAATCATGCTCACTGATTAATGATTGTAATAAATTGATCTTATTAAATATTTATATTAAAAACATTGAAAACTGCTTGAACAACTTCTTGAACCAAAATTAAAGGGCATTATCACTTCACTTTCTAAAGTGCTGTTGATGGGTCTTTATTCCCAGTTTTTCACAATTACATTTAATATAAGGAGCAGTTTTCTTCAGAGGATAATCTGTAAGGATTTAGAAAACCATACTTAGGCGTTGTTTTGATGTTACCTGATTCATTTTTATCGATGATAATGTTTTGTAGAGCGTCATAAAACTTCTCAGTTCATCGGAGGATTGAATTGACTTTCTCTCCACACTTGTATTGTTTATTATGGTATTTATACAAGTAGGTTTCTTCGAAGCATCAGAAAATGTTTCACCAATAGATGATATGATTGAATGTGAAGATGAACTCTGATGGAAAACTTTCGACATTTATAATGATAATAATAAAAATTGCTTTTATTGATAGGAAACAAAATATAGAGATGATAATGTATATAAACAAAAATATAAGCTCGTATCAAATCGTTGTTGGTGTATTCTAGTTTCTGGAACCAGATGTCGGTGGTCGGGTCATAATTCGATGATTTTGGTTGATTATCAAATTGTTAATTATTTCCAGGTCATTATTATTCATTTTTCTAAATTTTCATTCAGGTTCGTCAGTAATTTCGACTCTAATTCTAGAATTTTATGTTAGAATCATGCGGTTGCTTACGTTTTTTCATTTCCTGAATTATTTTGTGAACAAAAGTTTCATCAATCTCTTGAATTATGCATATGCTTATTTGATAACATTTCACAAAATAGTTCTACTTGACGTAGAATGCCCACTACGGATTTGAAGGTTGAAATCGATATCGATAAGTGATACACCTAACTATGTGATATTCAATATAAATACTTTACAAAAATGGCGACATGAGTTTCGCTCTACAATTGCTCACTCAAGCGAAAATGAGGAACTATTGTGAAGTAAAATACGTGTAAACCCTTATAGTGAAAATCTTGCACTAAATTGTACGAGTTATTGTTGATATGGATTGCCCTAATTCCAGTTGACAATATATCCCATGCTGTAAAATCCCACAAGAGAAATCAACACCACAATTCATGAAATGTATTTTTGTTACAGGTTATCTTCAAGAAATTTCTCCTTCAAGCTACACATCAACTTTCATGCCAAAAACCGAGGTATCCAATCCACCTCAAACCTCCTACGTTACTCTGCGAACAGTTGTCGAAACCCAAGACCTTCGACCGGAGTATTCTACCCCAAGTCCAGCTCCAGTTCGACATAAGAAATCTCTAGCCATGACATACACAAGTACCGGTGCAGCATTGAGTTTACCTCCGAAGAAGAAGGACATCTACCGCCCATATTCTCTGGAAGACAAACCCTCACCACCCTTTTTCCACCATGCCATCCGAGTACCTGCTGAGGAAGACCTTCATGCGGCACACGCTATCCTGGATCTGAGTGCTTCAACTACGGTGTTTTTACCGTCTCCTCCTCAAATACAAATCCAGGAACAGATTCAAACGGTGGAGGTTCATCCAGACATTCACGAGTCTGGGATTCTTCAGCCATTGAGAGCGACAACGCCAAGTGAGAAACCTGGTGGTAAAACGGTGGCATATACTTACGAAGCGTTCTTTGTTAGTGACGGAAGATCGAAGAAGAAACATCATCCAGATGACCCCACTGCCACCCTTACGCCAAAAGCCATCATAAATGAAAAGCCGAAGTACACCTGCAGCGAGTGTGGGAAGCAATACGCTACTTCAAGTAACCTCTCCAGGCACAAACAGACACACAGGAGTCTGGACTCGCAATCTGCCAAGAAGTGTATAACTTGCGGTAAGGCTTACGTAAGCATGCCAGCGCTTGCAATGCATGTGCTGACCCACAAGTTGGCGCACCGTTGTGGAGTGTGTGGCAAGCAATTTTCGAGGCCTTGGCTTCTACAAGGCCATCTCCGATCGCACACTGGTGAAAAACCTTACGGGTGCGCGCATTGTGGTAAAGCGTTTGCTGACAGGTCAAACCTAAGAGCACATATGCAAACGCACTCCTCAGACAAAAACTTCGAGTGTCCCAGGTGTCACAAAACTTTTGCTCTGAAGTCTTATCTGAACAAGCACTTGGAATCTGCTTGTCTCAAAGAAGAACCAAGTACTGCGTTGGGGTGTATAGAAGAGGAAGGTGTGCCAGAAATAACTGTAGCTACCCCAATGCCTATCAGAGTGTACGCAGGTTGATAGTTTGAGTGTTGATTATTTGATTGTTGAATGATTGACAATTATTCTAGACAAAAATGCTTTCATAGGGATCTCTGATGAGTCATTGCGGCAACTGGACACATGTCCGTTCGAAATTTGTGATTATATATGACCTGGATGTAACCAGTTGTCAAAACTATATATTTTTCAAGATATACTATAGACTTGTTTTAAATAGATAAATTATGAAGATATTAATGGATCGAATAGCTTTGGTCTCTCGGTCGGAGTATATATCTAGTCAGCTTTCTAGTCTTTCCACTTAGTTTATTTTGCGCGTCACGTAAAAGGCACGTCGCTACGAGCGACATGCCGTTGAGATTAGCGATGATTTATTTTTCGTAAACTGACGCCCCTTGTAAATATCCCCTCCAAAGAGATAACACATCGCAACACGTCCACTAATTTAGGGTTAGTATGTAAGCTGTACCTTCTAGAAAGCCACGTTGGTTGGTTGTAAATAGACAGCAAACAGTATTTAACGTGCACCACTTTAGTCTTATTTATTTAATCTGTATGTTGGGAATATTGAAAAGTTCGTAATGATTCCTCGTAAACGGAACGTAATGAGTTTGTCTGTTGAGTAATTAGGATGTTTACTGAATCAATTGAAAATTAATCGGAAGCAGAAGGAATAATATTTATATAAATACAATTCAGTTGGCCAAATGCGTCGTTATTCACTGTACATGTTTTTTTGTATCCAGTCTTTCTCCTCATGGATGAGTTAGGCTTCTGATTAGTTAACTTCAACATATTGGTTTCTATTCGTTGGTTGCTTGCGTTTGTCAATCCAAATATTCGAAACTGATCCTCTGCCAGCTTCAGATGTTAAACCACTCTATGTGTATGAAACAACTGGTTGCCGTATTTGCAGTTTATCGGCTTATATGAAGATTAGTCCCTAATTATTTTCACTGCTAACTTCAGTCTGATGCAAGATATCCATTCTCTAATGACCTTTCCAAATTAAGTGTTTCTCTAATATGATTGTTAATATAAAATAGTAACATGTAATGTCGATTTTTTCCCAAGTCTACTTTGAATACTTCATGTTTTCCAACAATGAAATGTTTTTTGTATTGATTGAATTATTGGAAATAGGAATCTGGTTAAATTATGGAGTACAGAATTCCTGGAACTAATTATCAATTCGACAGGGATATCTGTTTAGGTAGTCAATACGAATGATGTTTGAAAAAAGTGAAAAAATCTAAGAAGATACTTTTTTTTTCTGAGGTGGAATCTATGGAAGTTTTCTTTCACTTTCCTTCATTGAGAACGTCTTTGATCTTCTACTCGTTTTCATCCGTTCCTAATCCATTGAAGATTTCAAATTTGTTGATATATTTGAACAATGTTTACCTTTAACAACTCAGAAGCTACCTGCATACAAAGTTATTGACTAAAAGATCAGGATAATATTTTACTCCACTTGTAGGTATTTTTTCACTTGAACTACACACTGATAACAACCACTCAGAGAATTATATTGAGCAAAAGAACCTGAAATGAAATAATAGTGAAACGAAATACAAGTAAAATTGAACAAATTGAACAAAAAATAAATAAAATAAAATTAAAAAGTTAAGAAATTCCAAGCCAAGTTAATTCACGACGTTTCGATTTTTAGTATGCTCAATCGTCTTCGGGTGATGACTGGTTATTGTGTCAACATAAATGTTCATTTCCACTCTTTGCTGGGATTGAAAAAACGATTTTTCAGATGTATATTCTTACTTTGAACAGTACAAACTTTTCAATATTCTCAATGAATCTCTCGACATTTCAATGTTCTCTATCGAACGAATGCAACGTTTCTTGAACAACGAACTTCTGCAGATACCTAGTATTATTAAAGTTAATTAGGATAAGATTGAATTGAGAGTAGAATATTTTAAGCGGTTTTTCTCGGTCTAGTCGCATTCTCTTGTCATGGTCTCAATTCAATTAACAGACGTCCCTAGTCCCAATTTCTAGTCAATTATTTATTTCTGTTTATTTATTCCAGATCTATATTCAGTATAACGAAGTCCTAGACTTATTTTGATGTATAGTAAATTTAAAGAGATCAACGAAGCATAGTTTTGGCAGTATTTTTGCAAGTATTTATTGAGGATAATATTTATTATATTAGATTTAAAAGGACACGTTATCGATGTCATTATATAAATTACGAGTACGTCGAGTTTTGACTCTCAGAAACTGTAAAATATGAAAATCAGGAAATTAATTTATCAGATCAAAAACTGATACGTTTATTGAAAAAATAAAGAATATTTCTATATACAACGAGTTAAAACTGATCAGTCAATTGACTAAGACTATAGAAACATATTTCTTTTAGGGAAATTTCGAAAATGAAGAGAAAATATTTTCAGGAATAAAAACTATATTCGTATTGGGTTTCTCAAATAATAAGTTATATTTTGTACTTCACTAAATATTCAATTTCTTCAGGTTGTGGAAGGTCAAAACTTCCAATAAGGTCAATTCAACTCTGATTTTTTTCACAAGAAATGACTGGTCTTCTAAAATACCGTATTTGGGTACAATTAAAGTCTTATTGTTCATTCATACATTTAATTTTTGATAATTGCATTCGGCTAATTCGATGACTTTTCAGATACATTCCGAAAACTGTTAAAAAAATGACACACACTAAAGAGAAAGGCATTCTTTCATCTGTCCGTGTGTATATGGTGCAATACACAATGTTTTTTATTTAAACAGATGCTCTGCAAAATTCGCAAACAGCTGTAGGTAATATATTTTCAATATGTTTCAAGGTACGCTATAAATAATAAACTACATGCCTTATTTTGAATGACGACATATTCAACAACATTTGTGGCATTGACATGGGAACTTTGAATTATCCCAAAGTACGATTACGATCGATTAGATATTTATTACGGTAACTCCATGACGGTATTTAGTTCTGTAGGTATTGATTTTCCCCGAGTTATGATATGATAAATTGGTTATTAGTTATTGGTCAAGTGTTCACGATTATCTTTGATGTTCTTATTATCATCACGTGAATATAATCAATTTTAGATTTCACTGTAAAAATACAAGTCTCTGAAGAAATATTCTGGAAAAGCAATAATTGATGAAATTTTTAAAAGAAATGTTTCAAATGCCAAATTTTCTGTACTACAGTTTCTGAGAGTTGGTAAGAATAGAGGTGGGCCAGTGCAATAGGCCCGAGCGCTGAGCCAAGGCGAGTGTGCATCTAGTCATTAGCCAGTAATCGTAGTGCCGGGCCAAATAGATGGGTTGGATAATCATAAATTCAAAAGTACCTAAGTAAATGTCTCGAATTTTTGAGAAATATTGGTAAATAGTATCAATTTCCATTAAATAGTTGGTGTGCCTAATCTGGGAAAACTAAAAAAGGTAGATATAACTCAAGAAAGCATCATATGAAAATGAGCTTTTTGGAAGAAAAGATTAGAACATTTCTTGAAAAAAAAAAAATTAAAATTTCCTCTGCAGAGGGCCAAAACTTTCCCAATGAAATATGTTTGATGACATGGTAATAGAAGTGTATATTATTGTGGGATAGTTGATAACTGATTAGGAGTCCTACAGTTTCAAAGTTTTATGAAGAATAAATAAGTCAATTCTGAAAAGTTTGTGGAATCATCATGAAAGTCTCCCCCTGGAATTGCCCTCCAGATTATAGATGTCACTTGTCGATGAAAAGATCAACTTTCTTCTATGTAGAACACATTGAACTCAGACTCAGTAAGGATGTGAAAGGATGACTAGAAAATCTCAGCAGAAGATTATGAGGGCTAGACATAGGGTAGATGTCATAGAAAAACTGTACCTTGAAGGAGAACGATGGTGACTTCATTTTGTCGTCATGGTTACAAATGTCCAGTGTTCTTACCTTCACGATATTTTTCCACTCTGTTGGAGAAACGAGTTGTTCATGATATTAACTGTATCTACTTGATGAAAATATCAAGAAAATTACTACCCCAGTGTATTGAATGGCCTATTTGGTGTATATATTTCAATCGACATAAAGATATTTTTGGCTTGGGAATCTACACAAGCCAATGGTTTCAAATTCATCTGATAAGGTTCTAGAGACTTCAGGTTCTCATATCTAATGGATTATATTTGAAGAAATATGAGCTCATGGCAGTTTCCTCAAAAAGGATAAATTTCGGCCCGTTCCATGGACTGGAATATATAACCAGAATTCTGCTTTGAATTGAAACCCGTTCAGTAGGAAATGGATGAATTTCATAATAAGGATTTTGCTAGCATCATGATCACCTTGGGCTAGACATTATATAACAGAAATTTCAACTGGATGAGCTGTCATAACCTACAAAAGTGGTTACAGCTGCAGTTGACTGCATAGCAATATAATGAATGGCCTAGAGGAAATCCGATGTTGCCAGACCCACAAATCATTTTTATGTTTTGACGGTTTCCGGAAAATATACAAAATTTCTAGACCAATCCTTATTGAATCTGGTTGATAACGAAACATAGTTCCTGAAGAACTGGTATATTCATCTGCCCCAAAAGTGACTGATCCAAAAGTTTCAGTTTGATTGATATATAACTTTGTATATTTATTGAATTTCTACCATTTTTGGTGGATTACTTGGTTAACCAATTTGTCGACCGTAAAAGAGCCAAAATCTCAAAGTTCTATGTTTATTAGATCCGGATGGGTTATCTAGAGTGTGTGTTGAGTTCGAACTCATTGTTTTGTACCTTGACCTTGTCGTATCTTGTATCCAATGGCAGATAGTGATGTTGATGACGGATCAATCTCATCAATTGTACTGGGCCAACTCAGAATATAATGTTTGGTCAACTGTATTAAAATCAATTGGACTGATAGAAATACAGACTCACAATCGCTCAATTCTCATTCAAAAGTCATTTTTGGGAACTCACATACCGAAATATAATAAAAAAGGCATAGCCAAAATTTTTCTCCTTCTTCAAACTGAATTTGTGAAAACTTTGGACTGTTGCTTGATCATTCGATCAATGAGATGATTTTTTTCAAAAAACCAAAATCAGTTATTGTGTCTGTCTGAAAACATTTGTGATTATCCAGCCCTTGTCCAGTAGCGTAGGAGTGAAAACAGTAGAGTGCGAGCAAGCTAGGAATAGGAGTTATTTATTTGAATATATATAGTTTATATACTAACATTCGCTGGCAATAATTTCGGGGGAATGTACCCGAATCCGCGATCCTCGCGGGCAACTCCAGAGCAATAATCTATTCTAGAAAACATCTCAACGTGTTGTCAATTGTCGTACTTGAAGCGCGCAAATTTGTCGTGAAAATAAGCGAGAATTCTGTAGCAGGAATGATGTTGTGGAAGATATTAGCAAAACTTGTTTTGATAAGTGCAATTGGAATCTCTGACTTGAAATGGATCTATTGAGAAAACTTTTTGCATATGAGAACAAAACACTCTCTCTTGACACCCGTTTCGATAACCCTTAGCATCATCAGAAGACTGCTAAAACTGAACACTACGACTATATTAGAGCTTTTATACAAATCTGATGGAACATGTTTCACATATTCGATTTCATAGAACACTGAAGTGTTGAGATTGTTGAAATATGTACATGACAAACGGCTTCAAGATTCCTTCGAACGTTTAGAAATCGAAAAATGTGAAACAGTGAACAGTGATGAAGGTTTTATATTGTTTACACTGTTTACTAATTACGTAATAATTAAAAGTTCAAACTTGGTAAGTACCAGTCATTATAATGAAGTGGTCACTGGTATATGATTAGGTAGAAAAATACAATAACATAGATAACTGATACTAAAAATTCATCAGATTATAAATGCTCTAATTTACTTGTGAAATTGAGTTTTAGTCACCTCCTGATAATATCATCTTGATTAGTGATACGCGCCTCAAGAGATAGTATTTTTGTTCTGATGTGAGAAAAAACTCATATTCATCGAAACTTGATGACAAACAGTGGTTATTTTTTCACATTTCTAGTAGTTATGTCAAGGAATTCACTCTTGATCTTATTAAATACGGTACTGAATATGTGTATTCCCATTCATAGTATATCAATTTTTTGACCACATCCTGCATTCGTTGTACATTCCAGAATCCTTCCTACAGATCTGTCATTGCTAATTAATTCAGTAGATTTTTTACCCCTCAATTATCTATGTTGCTTACCTGAATGAAACCGAATCTTATGTAATTGAAGTTTATCATTTATAGAATCTAGTTCTTTTCCTCTTTAACTCAATATGAACCTTTCGACGAAATTGGGCAATTTGTTCTTGATTTTGGGAAATCAGCAAATCAATAGTTGTAGAATTGCCATTGGAAAATCCTTTCTGTTGATCCATGGAAGTATTCAGAGAATACCAAGACAGTTGCTCTGCAATAAGTCAATCCAACATTTTTTAAGTTTTTGTGTCTGCAATTCTTCACTTGTGAATGAAAATATGCCCAAAGCAAGAAAAAATTGAATCATTCAGAAAGAGAAGAACTCAAAGTATATTCTTCCATGTTCTCCAATAGAACTAGAGGAATTCAATCAGAATTACAGCTAAGAATAGTTTGTAAAGAGCTCAATTTCTGAAGACTACCAGGTCAGTACAACATTCAAGAATTAAATATAGCGAAATATATGTACTAATCTGATTATTCAAGAACATAGTTGACACAGAAAGTAATATTTTTTATTTTCAGTAGATACAGTAATTGATATTTTCATTGGTTAATTTACCCTCGAATAATATTTTCTATTGCCATGATTATAATTCATTTTCTCTCACTATTCTTCTCCATTTGTTTAGGTCCAAGTCCTTCTTCATCTCCACTTGTGAATCTATTCAGACATAGACTCAGAATATATTTGTTCATTTCAGTCTCTTCCATTTCAAGAATAAATTATTGTGTTCTGGCCCAATAAATTTTGTTACTCCTTCAAGATAGTTTATTTCAATATCATTACATTTTCTTTCACAAATTTCTATTACCTCAAGGTCCTTGCAGTTTTGTCGTATAAATGGTTGTACAGATAACAGATTACTGTTATCTAGTCAACGCTTCTAAATACACTTCTGTGTTTATGGTTCCCAAATATATAGAAATCTTGCCCATAACTATTTCTAAAGTTGTTTAAATATTTTGCATAAATGGTATGTATTGCAGCATGAAGTGAGATACATTTGCTGAATATCGGCACATTTATCTCATCCTAAATTTCTTATATTTATTTCTTAATAATCATTGACCAGATTCCAAATCAGAACTATTTCGCCAAGAATACTAACGATTTGTCATCAACGATGAATATGAAAGTGGTAGGTTCATGATCAGTCATTGTAATTTCTTCCACAATTTAAAATAGAAATAAATCGAACGAATGACGAATGAATCGAGAGTCGTAAAACGAGGGCCAGCGGGTTTTTTGGGTTCGGCATTTGATCCCCGGAAAGCCGGGTATTCAAAAGCAATAAAACAGAGTAGAGTGGTCAGGAAGGACCCTTCCTCTGAAACCATAGCAATATATAGATAACGAATACTTAAGTATAATGAAGCGGAAGCCAATGTATGATATAGTTTTATCAGATGGAATAAACATTTGGAAAAATGCAATCAAGTTGATGTTTTCCCTTCGTAGGAAATATCAACCTACTCTGTTAAAATCGAGGAAACAGTATAGAGTTATCACCAATATTGAATTGAAAGATTGGAGATATTTTTGATGAACTTTTCATGTATTGGCTTTTTGATAGACCTAAGATTAGACATCGAAATGTTTTAACGCTTTTACAGCGTGCGGCAAAGGTTCCCTTTCAAATCGTGTCAATTATTTTCAGTGAATTTGACATTTGCCCTTGTAAATAGTTTAATGAATTCAAAATAATAAGGAATTCGAAGAAGTGACACTAAATAAGAACGAGTACAATTTTGTTCTACAACAAAAAAATTGAAACAAAGTATTTTGTACTTGGAAACCATCGAAACACAATTGATCAGTTATTCAGTGAAACTATGTTTCCTTTCATTTTCATTTGTTGGATTTCTCGAATTTCATAAATGATATTCTGAAAGAAACAGTCGTTTTGATTGACTATTTCAGTGAACATTGGAAATTATTAAATCATCTAATGGAACAATTCGATCAGGCCATTTTGGATACGATTTTTAGTTTTCGACGGTTGATATAAAAATATCGGAAATTAAAAATGACCTTCATGTTCTTATTTAATTGGCCTATATACGAAATCGAAAATATAAAATGAACGAATGGAATAAATACACTATATTGTTTTGTAAAAATTTGAATTAATGACAAAAATCAAATAGTTTGACACAATTGATAACTTGTTGATTTCCACAGATTTCCATAAGAGGCCAATCGATATGGTATGATATAATAAATATAAGCATTTCTGTGTCCGTAACAAGTGTTTAACTAAGCAATACTTCTTCAGGCGTGTTTATCAATTGGCATTAGACTCATCTGAAGAAGGTACTATAGGTATCTCAATTTACCATTAGACAAAACATTTTTTTATATCCATAATCAAATGAGATAGCTGTTTGTGGAAAGCAACACAATATAATTGACAACTGTCTTTCTCGATTTTCAAGAAACAATTTATTGGCCCCTGAATTGAAATAATATTCTCTAACGAAATCAGTAATTGATACTCGGTCGCTTTGAGACTTCATATTTGAGTTATTTCAGATGAAATCGACGTCAATATCTGTGCAATTAAACCAGGTTTGTTCGGGTACCTTTGCCGTCTAGTTTAGCTGCCTGCCTATGGATATATTATAGCAATATAGCGTCAGCAATAGTTATATATTATACTATAACAAATATAATCAAAAGCAATACCATTTACTGTATTATTTATCTAGAGCTAGGTAGAGGAATTTTAGAGAAATTATACCATACGATGTATTTTTGTGTCGTTTTTCCGACTTTTTCGAAAAAAATGGTACAAAATGTTTTGTTGAACTAATTTATTATTGCGATGTTAGATGTTGATAGTAGAAATTAGAATTTAGACACTACGTTCAAGTTGGAATTCGGAAAAATGACATGTATTTGAAAATTATTATAAATCCAATGATTGTAGCGCTCTAGCGTGAGAATAGCAGCCTTGCCAAAGATATAATGTAAATTCACTAGGGTGTGTTGTAAATTTCAACTTTGGCCTGTGCGAAAGCTTGCAGATTCTGTACTATTGCAGTCCACTAATTGACCATATTATGATTATTATTACTGTAACAATACATAGTAAGTTTTGTATTATATTTTCATAATAAATAGAATAGAAAATAAACACATTTTTTATGTTTCGCTCACCTTGACAAACTTTGCAGATATGTGTTGCAAGTGAGAAAAAAACTGGAAATATTCAATTCGAATCACAAAATTTATAATTGGAAAGATTACGAATTGAATTCCAAACTGTTAAGTTGGTAGCTTTCATTCTCTTAGGATGATGAAAAAAATAATTTACATTTCTAGTAACGCAATAACGAGTAATCATTCAATGTTTTATGAAGCCAGTGCATGCAGGATTTCGCATACTGAAATGAGTATTGAACTGTATTGAGATATCTTGTTGTATTTATTTCATAAAATCTAAGACATTATGACTAATCTTTTTTCAAGGACAGAACACAAGCCCTACAGGAAAATCCTCAAGGCGCTCCAAAAGCGGTGCCTGTATGAAAGTAGCGATTCACGTTGGATTTGAATCGTTGAAGATTAAATTCATTTGGAAAAATGTTCTCACAAATTTCATTTCGCATACATGCAGTTTTCCAAATGAAAGAATGCTCAAGCAATGAAGTTGCAGGTGTACTGAGTTAAACCTCAAAACAATGAGCAGCCACAGTCCGTCGCGTATTTCTATGTGCCAAGTCACTTTGACACTTCCCGTGAGAGTATCTGTAGAAGAAAGATAAATCTCCAACTGTTCCTCGATGTTTCAAGCTATCAAGGTTGCACGTGATGTTCGAGTCTCCAATCAGACACATAGCTCTTTTCTGGATCGAATCCAGAAGCTTCAGGATATGCTTAGGATGGGAGTTCCATACATGAGAACAATACTTTAAAGAAGGTCTGATCTGCGCTTCATGAAGCATCAAAAGTTGCTGAGGTGCGTACAGTTTTCTAGTTCAGAACAGTGTTCCAAGCTTTTGAGAAGCATCTTTTGCAATTCCAGCAACATGACTGTGCCAAGACATATTGGTGTCCATTTAATTCCCAACTAACTTATCGAAGCAGAAAGCGGAATTGTTTGACCTGATATTATTATATTCGGTTCGGTGACATTTATCTTCTTGGAGAAAACCGATGCCTGGGTTTTTGTGGCATTTAATTGAACTTGGTTACTTCAACCCCAATTCAAAATATTCTCTGGATCCTTAATGAGATATGCAACCTCCTGCTGCCGGTAAAGATGTGCATCTGCAGCCGATGTCCTGGAGTCCAAATGGAATGACGAGGCAAGTCAGCAAAGCAATATATTGGATTCTTGGCACTTTCCAATAAGTCGTTGATATACAATAAAAAGAGGTTTGGGGACCACCAGCGTTGATGGTGAAACAATTCACCCAAATCTATTATTCTTTTGAACCACACAGAGTAAATGACGCTAATAGGCGGGTCAGTCATGATCTCGACACATTTTCATCCCTTGCTGAAAATATGTGCTTAATGAATAATACATCTAAGTCGAAATTACTACTATTTGGTCGAAAAAATCACAGAGATGTTGTAAAATGATAATTCAATATTAGTATAGGTTCTAATGTATTGGAAATTGTGAAGGAAGCAAAAAATCTTGGGGTGACTATTAACAGTGATCTCCGATTTGATTCCCGTGTGAATAAACTAATCCAGAAAGCTAAGGTACTTCTCACTCAAGCTGATTTACGGAAATAGAAAATTCTTCTTTCCTCTTTGAACTATGCAGATATACTCTATGGACCAAGACTCACAATTCGGAACAAGGAAAGACCCCAAAAGATTCAAAACTCCTGCCTTCGCCTTATTCATGGGGTACGTAGAAGGAACAAAATCTCATCAAAGCTGTCAGAAACTTGTTGACTCCATATGGAAAACCGAAAGTCGTTACACTCAGCGTGTTTGTATCACAAGGTTATCTGCAATGAAATTCCGATCTATCTATATAATAGAATTACTTTTCGGATTGACGTTCACAACTTGAATGTAAGGCATAAAGGGTTATTAACTCCTCTGATACACACTCATTAATTTTTCAAACGATCATTTACGTATCAGATATGCAACGTTTACAATAAATTTGCCCCTCATTCAAAACATTCCAAAATAGGTATTTTTAGGCAAAAATTGAAAAGTGAACTACTAGGTAAACAAACTGAAATACTTAATAGTTTATCCATATGTATATAGTTTTTTGTTGTTATTGGAATGCTGATTGATATCAGGTTCATAATGTATTACTTCTTCTATTTTTCTTTGTTTGTATTTGTTTTTTTTATTGCCAGTTCTCAAAGCTGGCTGTGGAGAGGTTGAGTGGTAGAACAAACCTGTAGCGTTCTACACTGCAGTTTTGAACTTCGCTTTTTGGATGTTATATTGTATTCCACCCAATAAAGACCACTATAATCATTATTATTAATAATAATTCCTACTGAAAGGATTTACAATAACCACAGCAAGTGTTTTGCTGTAGATTGGATTCATCAAACCGAAATCCACAATCATTTTATAATCTACAATAATAGCTACTATCTACGCTGCAAACAAATTATTTACTATTCGAAGTACCTGAAGGACCAGATATAATACAAAACTCTCCATTTCTATCTAGTGAAAAAAGATGAATGGAACTGATCGTATTGGAAAAAAAAATGCAATATGTAACAGCATATTATGCAAAATATATAATATGCAACAGACCACATGCCATAGTTACTCCTCTAGCAAAATGTAGCAATCCTATTGAATTGTCTGAAACTTCCTAGTGTGGAAAAGGAAATGATTTTTGGAGAACATATTTCGAACTACTCTTTGAAGAAAAATCTCATTTCTGGTGTGCAATCAGATTCTCATACAGATCTGAATGAAACTGCAGCACTGACTCTTATCACTGATTATATTTTAAAGTAATGTGATGAAAAATATCAGTTGTCCAATTCTACAACATTACGGCAAGTCTTACAGTAGATTTGTCTATATTGTATTAAAACTTCAGTTTCTTGGTATTATTCGGAGCGCAGTATCTCTCCTAGGCAGCTATTCAGAACGCACTCAAAATGTAATACTGGATGATGAACGATCTACTTCAATAGTCAGAAAATTTGGAGTTCTACAGGGTTCTCGATAAGGATAATTTTTTTTCGACCTTCACATGAGTTATTTTCATAAATGCATACCCTAAGCATATCCTGCAGCTACTGGATTCCATCAAAAACTATCCTCCTGATTGGAGACGCGAACATCACTTGCAACCTTGATAGTCTGGAACATCGAAGAAAGGTTAAAGATTTGTCTTTTTTCTATAGATACTTTCACGGGAAGTGTTCAAGTGACTTGGCATATTTGGTTCCACCAAGACCGGTACATATCAAAAATACGCAATAGACTGTGGCTGCTCATCATTTTGAGGTTCAACTCAGTACACTTCAAACTTCACTGTTCAGAAACTCATTAACTTGAAGGACTGTGTTCATGTGGAATAAACTTCCTGTAAACGTTTTTCCAAATGGATTTGAGCTCCAGTGATTCAAATCCAAAGTGAATCGCTACTTTCGCACAGGCACCGCTCTGAGAGCACCTTATGGATTTTCCTGTAATGCTTGTGTGCTTTCCTTAAGAGGGAAAAAAATAATACTGAAAATTTTCTGTCACTATTTGATGTGTCCTGTGCACACAATTTGAAACTCAACCCAAATAAATCGCATGTAATGCAATTCGGGTAGAAAAATACAAGAACTTTGATGCGCGAATCTCTTTCCATCCTCATCGATAATAAGGCTATCCCCTTCGTAGAGGTAAGTACAAATTAATGTTTATGCCTTGATACAGAATTTAGATTCAAAAAATCCTCAATCAAGTATGGAAGATTTATTTTTCATTTGGGGCAGTTATATCCTAACAGACTTTTATCATATAAAAGCTTGAAATTCACCCTTTGCGCATATATGATAGTCTTAAGACTGGCCTAGTGTGATTGCCTTCACAGGCCAGCATTACAACAAAATGATGCTGGGCGTCTTCAGAAAAAATAAAATAATATCCGTTTTCCATATGGTATCACGATCACATAAACTCATCCTTTGAGAATTCTGAGTAACTGCTCTAAGAGAACTACACCTTCTTAGTTCACAAGTTGAAAATGTTGAAAAATAGAGAAAATAGTCGTGAGAATACATGCGATGGCTCATTCGATCCGAAATGATAAGTATCTAGAAAAATGTGCTGAAAAAGTTTTTCAGCACAAATGGATAGTCACAACATTTACGTAAAAACATATTAATACGATAAAAACTAATGCAATTGTCTGTTTTGAAATTGATGAAATTAGTAGGTGAATGCTTTGCATAAAAACTTCCTGCATTGATAATATTAAATTCCTGTAAACGTTTTTCCAAATGGATTTGAGCTCCAGTGATTCAAATCCAAAGTGAATCGCTACTTTCGCACAGGCACCGCTCTGAGAGCACCTTATGGATTTTCCTGTAATGCTTGTGTGCTTTCCTTAAGAGAGAGAAAAATAATACTGAAAATTTTCTGTCACTATTTGATGTCCTGTGCACACAATTTGAAACTCAACCCAAATAAATCGCATGTAATGCAATTCGGGTAGAAAAATACAAGAACTTTGATGCGCGAATCTCTTTCCATCCTCATCGATAATAAGGCTATCCCCTTCGTACCGGTAAGTACAAATTAATGTTTATGCCTTGATACAGAATTTAGATTCACAAAAATCCTTAATCAAGTATGGAAGATTCATTTCTTCATTTGAGGCAGTTATATCCTAACAGACTTTTATCACATAAAAGCTTGCAATTCACCCTTTGCGCATATCTGATAGTCTCAAGACTGGCCTAGTGTGATTGCCTTCACAGGCCAGCATTACAACAAAATGATGCTGGGCGTCTTCAGAAAAAATAAAATAATATCCGTTTTCCATATGGTATCACGATCACATAAACTCATCCTTTGAGAATTCTGAGTAACTGCTCTAAGAGAACTACACCTTCTTAGTTCACAAGTTGAAAATGTTGAAAAATAGAGAAAATAGTCGTGAGAATACATGCGATGGCTCATTCGATCCGAAATGATAAGTATCTAGAAAAATGTGCTGAAAAAGTTTTTCAGCACAAATGGATAGTCACAACATTTACGTAAAAACATATTAATACGATAAAAACTAATGCAATTGTCTGTTTCAAAATTGATGAAATTAGTAGGTGAATGCTTTGCATAAAAACTTCCTGCATTGATAATATTAATGACACAAACGCTTAATGAAAAAAGGAAACAAATATGTTTTATCAGAAACATTATTCAATATAATGAATGAAATTTCAATTGCTAAAAAAATTCCTAAAGTGTGACCCGAATACGAATACAAACTTTTATAATATTTTTTCATACATTATATTGTGTAATGTTCCTGTAAATATTTGTGTCAAATCAATCATGATTGCTCGTTGTTGAAACTGTGAAAATCATCAAATATTTGTCACATTAACTGGCAACCAATGTCAATTGGTCACACAAGATGATTTATATTAAAATAAACTGAACACTTGGGTAACAGTAGATTGTATTTACCTTTTCAATATTGAAGGAGTTTCATGAAATTGAATTCAAAAGACAGATATCGGAGTATTGAAATGATTTTTACCGGTATGAACCATTACTGATAAAACATTTTTTTCGAATAATTCACTCTCAGTAATAAATCTTGTGAGCAATATCATTCTTATTCATCGTATTTGGTGATAACTGTCATGATACTTTCAACAATGTTGCAAACTTTCAGTGTCACTCTCGTAGCTACATGTAGCTCATTTTTCCTTACGAAGGTTCGAAATAGATGAACACTCAAATCTAGCAAACCACTCTATCATAATCTTCATGCAGTCATTGTTCACTGTGCTTCTGGCGTTGAATCTAGTCATAATGGCGCATTGTTCAAAGACAAAACGGACTGGTTCAAGTTTGACCATATTCGTGTCACTGAATATTCTGGAGATATCTTGAATTTATTGGAGCCTCTGGAGACACCATATATTGTATTCTATGAAGCAGAGGACATTGGCAGATCAATAGGTTGAAAACAGAGGAAGTTTATTCGGATGAAATGCAAAATAATATAGGTGTACCCCAAGGGTCCATTTTGGGACTATTGTTATTCCTCATATATTTAAATGATATTGTAACCATAGCAGAAGAATGTAGAATTCACTTATTTTCCGACGATACCCTACTGTACTTCAGTAGTGAAGATGTACATGAGTGTGTTGATACTATAAACGCTAGTATTGAAAGGGTGTATAGATATTGCTCTGTAAATCTGCTGAAGTTGAACGTGAATAAAACAAAATGGATGTTATTAGGGAAACATAGAGATCATAATAATGAAAACCTATTTCTACGATTGAACGACAGTAATATAGAGAAGGTAAACAAATTTGTGTACTTGGGTGAACCTATTGACAGCAACTTGAAATCAAAGGAACATGCTAATCAAGTTATCAAAATAAAGTCTCACAAAATCAACTATTTAAGAAGATGTTTCCCATATATGAGCCAGTGGTCTAAATTATTAGTCTACAACTCCAAAAGCCTTCCACATTTGAAATATTGTTCTACCCTTCTGTTCTTTCTCAATCAAAATGAAGTAAACAGACTACAAAAGATGTAGAATCGTGCTATGCGAATAATCTTACAATGTTCGAGGATAACACTCATAGCAAATATGTTGCAAACCCTTCAATGGCTACCAGTGAAGAAACTCTTCGAATACCAAACACTCATTTTTATTTACAAAATCAAAATTGAATATTCACCTGTATATCTACAGAATAAATCAACTTATGTGGCTGAAATACATGGACAAAATACTAGAAACAGAAACAACATGAAAGTTATAAAGGAGTAGATTGTTTTAATGACCTCCTTCAATAAATTGAAGATAGTGGTTCGATAAATATATTCAGAAGACGATTGAAAGATTTCTCAATGAAAATATAGCATATTCCTAAGTATGACTTTTTTATGTAACTTTTTTATTTATAAATTTGTATTTTTAGTCAGAATGTTCGTATTTTTTTATATTGATATTATTTTATTTTTAATGTGACAATGTATTTACTATTGAAAATGAATTAGTTTTTCAACGTGGTGCTGCAGGTTTTTCCGGGTTTTTCTGCAGCTGAAAAAGCAAATGCGCCACTGGAATCAATCAAGTCGGCCCGGAGCGTCAATTAATTTCTGTTGTTGTTGTTTGCTACTTGAATACTTTGTATTACTTTCTTTTTCTATACGTTTCTATAATTAAAAATTCCAAAAAATGTAATTCACATTCATTCATTATTGACGTGATGTAATAAATTTCAAAATGAGCCAGTAAACGATGTGCTAGGTATATGAAATTATTTACATCTACGTCATGGAAATGTCGTTGATATTTATGAATATTAACGGTTTTATGAGCGCTTTAAAAATGAATGTGCGATAAACGAAATTTAATGTTCTCATTCAAGAGAGATTTCTCATATTGGAGATTATATTATATTTGATATTGCGAATGACACAAATTACAGTGACTTAGTGTGGCTTCATACGAACGAATCGTTATGACTTTTGTGGAGGAATATTAGTTTTCAACAGAAGTTACTGGAGTGGAGAATATAACTTTTCACTTTCAATTCTTGTCATTATTTTCATTGTGACGACATTAGGAAGCTGTCAATGAAAATATTTTGGAGGAAATTAAAGAAGATATCAAGAAATGTTCGAAAACTCATCTGAAAATAGGATCCACCATTCATTACTTCAGTTCCTACTTCAGAAACTCAAATGCAGCTCCCTATATATTGTGGAGCCTCTGAAATATGATATTCAGTTGTCTCTGATTTTTGGAGTGTTTTTGTTAATTCTGCCCACAAAAGTTTCTTTTTTCAGTATTCGAGAAAACATTTTCCTCAATTTAGAGTGAATTCTAAAAATTATTTTGTTAGCCTTTTGAACTTAGTAGTTCCTGTTTTCAAATTTCAATTCCTAAAATCTAAGAATTTCAAATACAACTATTATCAGTTCAACATTGGCTTTTCTATCGGTGGAGTGTAATATCGCATAGTGATAACACTGATAATTATTGAAGCAAATGTCTTCATTTATTTTTTTTGGAAGAAATGACGATCATTACAAGAGAAATGCATACTCACAACCCACAGCGAGAAAGAGGTTGAACCCTTTTTTTGATGTTTCAGTTTTTCACTTCAATCACAACAGTTTCGTTTATTGCCTCATAAAAAATGAACGTTCTCAAGAATCTAGACTCAATTCATCGCCAGTTTACAATATCCTCCTAACTCATCAAGAGATCTGAAGACAGCAGTATCTGGTAGAGGTTAGATCAAATTAATATTCAGCAAAGACAGGTAACCCATGATGAAATCTTACTCATCAGAATCAATTCAGCTTACACCTGCTGATCGAAACATTATTTTTTATTGAGGTTAACAATGGTCGATGAGCTAGTCGAAACTTCGAATCGTCCAAATAACCCAGATAAGCAATCTTCCGCGGTTGAAGTTAGTATAGAGCAGCAGAAAACGTCAACTGTAAATTTCGAAAAGGTATTTCAGTAAACATTCAGGAAGTCCAAGCCTAAACTGATATTGGAGACCTTGACTTCTCTTTGATTTCTTCATTAACGGCTTCTCTTGTTTCTTTTGCTCATGCTTTCTCTGCGCTCCTCGTTGCCAATAACTCCAATTCTTTCCACTTCTATTTGTTTTTTTTTTCAATTCTTCTATTCGTTTCATTTCTTGTTAATTTTTTCTCTCTTTATTTTGTATTTGGAGATGTAGATTTATCGACACATTTTCATCCCTTGCTGAAAATATGTGCT
>NW_019290466.1:94688-127568 GCF_000500325.1 Leptinotarsa decemlineata
ATTTTTCCTATTTGAAAATGCATATGATTTCAGTTGTAGGAATTTCATTGCTTTTGTAACAGTCGTTTATTGTTTTTTTCAATGATTTGATCAGATGAACATTTGAAGGGTTTGTTAATCCCGTATCACATCGAATCTTGCGTTCATAAGGTTTGTTTTTGACTATTTCATGTAAAGTTGAGAAAAAAAATTTGGTCAAATTTAATGTTGCTTGTAATAGTTTGTTTTGCTGTTTCAATAATCGAATGCATCCGAGACTTATTCATTGGTATCTCTATTTCTTATTGTTCACCATCGCTATTGGAATCACTACAGAGAAAAAAGTCTGCGTTGTTATCATAACTTGTTATTACCATTAGTACATGTCCAAGAACGCCACATTTCAAATAGATAACAAAAATTTAAAGTAATTATAACTGCACCAATATCAAATTTCAACACTCAAATCGCGATCAGTTCCTGAACTGAACATTGACAACACGACGCCAATAATCATCCTCGCATTATATTTGATACCGTAACGTGACTTCAAATTTAATTTTATGACTCTTCAGCCAATCAGAAAACTCGGTTATTAAAAATTATCCGAATACGAACCGCCAAATCTTCAGTCCACGTGGACTAGTTGGCAGCGGCTTTATTTATCACTATTGATTTTTTTTATCCTTTGAGGCGCCAACATACCGGTTACTTCGACTGAACATGGTTGGTTAGATCGGCTTCACAATACTCATAGAACAATTTCCGAATAGTTGTTGCTGAATGACCAATCAGATCAAACCTTCATAGAGAGTCCTGTCAAAAAAACTGGTGTAATATTCACGCAATCCAAATAAGTGGAATCGCCGGAAGTTTCTTCCATGATTTCAACAGGTTTCGTTTGTTCAAATACCATTTTCAGGGCCTCGATGTTTGTATGGCGCAGGGTTTTGATAAATGGCCGTTTCACAAGTTAACGTATTTATGCGATTACCAAGGACCTTTTCTGAACAAATGAGTTCCGGTGAGCGAACTGAAATAACTCTCGAAAAACACATTTTCGCCGTGAATAACCTCCGGAAATCCTTTGTAGCACGTTTCGCAAGGGAAAAATTTCATTAAACCAATTAACAGTTCGGTCGTTTGCCAAGTTGGAACTACAGCCACTGATTGCTCGCTACGAATTGAGGCTCTCACACGAGGGTTTCTTGTTCATTTCGTGTCTTTTCGAACACATTTCTCTAAATCTTCAGGTGAGATTGCTGCCTCGACAATATTACTGAGGTGTCGCTTATGGTCACATAACGAACTGGGATAGTAACAAGATATAGTGCTCTACGTGGATTTGTGTACGTGGAGGAGAAATGAAAAGAAGAGGTTAATTTTGTGGTGGTGAAAGTTAACCGCTGATGAATCTAAAGAAAACATTTTTCCGACATCAGAACTTAATACTGTCTCCCAATTTGCATTTCGATAATCAAGCTAGCATCATCACTTTTCATTTTATACTGTTTGCGAGACAATCTGAACACAAAAAACCGTTTTGGTCGATTCGAACTGTAGATTGTAATATACCAATAGAGTACCTATTTGAAATTTTCATTTTCTATCTTCACAGATACGGGATTTTTCTCAGCAGTCTGCGGTAGTAGTATACATATTGGAATATATTTATTCTCAAAAAAAATACATTTGATAAATGTTTGAATAAATATACAACAAAAATATTTATGTTATTACATTAATATTGTAGATTATTTTTTAACTAAACAACATATACACACAAAGCATTAAGCTTGACTGCAGATATAGTTGTTTTCTTTTCCTATTTTCCCTATTCTACTCCTACTGTTTTATTTTATTTAACAATTTTAAAATATTGAAATGGTATTAGAAATCAAACAATTGGATAATACTTTTTTAAAAGATTTATATCGTACTTTTCTTTTCAGATCCTGCGGGATATTATTATATACTTTCTAATCCACGTATAAGAAGATACGTTGGCCTATAGTTTTTAGGATTTTGGGTAGTACAATATTTTCATATGTTTTGAATCGCGTTGCATGTTTGACAATTTGAGGAAGCGCGATTTTATGAGATGTTTCATATATAGAGATATCGTAATTGTTTGAATAAATTTTTGAAAGAAAAGCGAATATTTTTTTGGTAAATTTTTTTTCATATTCATTTTTGTGCTATCTCAAGAGGTTTCAAGGTGTTTTCATATGCTCCCCCCCCACAACCTACTATGCTGTAACATAATAGTGATTGGACAAGGGCATAGTATATATTTATCATAGTCTGTCTGCAGTTGATTCTTGAAATTTGTCTAAACATGTACATCAGAGATCTAATTTTTTTTGTTAGGAGTTGGATGTGATAGTCCCATCTCAAATGACTGTCTATCGTTATTCCTAGATAATCAGTACTACAAATAAATCACAATAAAAATGCTAACACCTATTTGAATATTTCAATTTATTCATTTTCATAAATTATCTCACGGATCTCCATAAACTTTATTTGAAAAATATATCACGACATATTTCGCTAACACAGTAGCTTTATTAACAGTGATTTGAATACTACAAGTTGCTTCTTACACCAATATTTATATACTAGAGGTAACAAATTACCCAAACCTGATGTTCCTGGATTCAATTCCTAAATGTTCTGCCAGTTTAACCAATATTCACCGTAGGGCGGGACGTTCCACACTTCAATTTATGTCTCCTGAATTCTCGAATTTGATTGTTTTACGTTTATTATTTTTAACTTACTTTTCCAACGTATTACTTATCCTATTGAATAAGTAAGATAATCAAAATTATAGAGCTTTACCGTATTTTGGACAATCAACGGACAAAGAGGCTTCATTTTTGAGGAAACGAGATATTGAAATTGCACATTGAACAAGTAATTCGTTGGGAAAGTTACGTGATAATGATAAAGATGAAAAATCCAAGTTCGAGAAATCAGGAGTACATATAAATTGAAGTGTGGAACTCATCCTAAGGTACATTTGGTCAAACTGGCAGAACATTTAGGAATCGAATCAAAGAACATGATATGAGCTATGTAAATAAGAAAACAAATTCAACATCATCTTTTAAAAGAAAATCATATCTTTAACGAAGAGTTTGAAATTTTACAGATAGAAAATAAAGGTTTGAAACTGAATCATTTGGAAGCGAAGGAAATTAATAAACTTAAAAATTCAAACAGTATAATGAATGACCAACTGGATTTGAATAGATAACCAGTATTGAACTTGTTTTCTAAAAAAACCGAGAAACTGAGAAGTGAGGTAACATGCTACAGGTAATCATAATTGAAGAGGTACTTCAGGTAGAGGTTTAGGTAATTTGTTGAAGGTAGTCACAATTGTGGTTATAAGTTGTTTTATGGTCGCCAGTAATACCTTTTTCGTTGGAATCCGAAATACCGAAAAATCAATTAGGATAATCATCATTTAACAAGCAAAGTCCGCATCGGACCAAAAAACTCTAGGTATATAAACAGCTAACCCTTCTCTTTAGATTCAGTATCAATTTGCTTCTCCTGAAGATTGTAACCTTGTTAGCGAAACGCACGTCGAGTGTAAAAATATCAGTTTGGTGTTAGGGTAATTGATCTCTAGAAAAAGTTTTCAAAAATCGGTTTGCAAAACCACTCACTACCGTACCTAACCCACGAACACACGGCACTGATAAAGAAATATTGTGAAACGGACAAAAATTTAGTATTCTGGCAGTCCAGCTAGCCGAGCCTTCACTCCTCAACTACATTTGATAGCACGTTTACTAACTATCTGGGCGACTAGGGGCCACAGGCAAAAACTGTTCATGGCTGTACTCTTATTTTTATTGCCGTTCCAACTGGGAATGGATAGAATATACCTGTATTATAAAAATATTAGTGTAAGAAGCAACTTGGTTAGCGGAACATGTCGTGATATATTTTGCAAATAAAGCTTTCAGAGATCAAATCGTGAGGTGAAGTTTATGAAATTACTATGGATCTTCATCAAATGACGGCAGAATCAATCAGAAAATTTCAATTTATATTACTGTTAGGTATACAAATAGACGCCAACTAGTTTTTTTTTGTTGAGTCATAGACGTGTTTTTCATGGTGATTGAGGTAGAATGAAAAGTGATGTACAGACACATATCTCTTTCTAGTGATGTCATACTCAGAATTTGTGGACTCTGATGGAACAGGTGGTAACATTCTTCCAGCTAAAATCGATTCAATGTGTGAAGGATGAAATTTATAATGTGTCTTTTCTGTAATTGAATTCACATAGAAAGCATGTAGTGGGGTTCGGTAATCACTATTGTATAATGAATGAAACACTTGTTAAGTTTTCGTGCAGTGTGTAGGAAAAATATCACAATGACGTGTTATTTAAACAAACAGAATCAACCTCTTCTGTAATCAGAAAGCATTTACTCGAGGTCCGAGAATGTACTGAAAGCAACGATGAATAATTCTGAAAGGGTGTCAACCAGTCACAAAAAAAATTCAGAGAATATATGAATGTAATGGTACAACATTCAACATACAGAAAATAGAGGATGAAATGAATGTAAATAATGGCATAGTGTCAATCAGAGGCATTTCAAATTTGTTGATTGATTGTTGACGTGAGTCTAACCTAGATACTGATAAAAATATTTTTTTCAGTTAACAGAAACAATCCATCGACCCACCCAAAAACTTGTAAAAAGTGGGTTAAACCATTGCATCAACTATCAGTTGAAAGAGTTCAAATAAGTATGTGATCATGACGTTTTTCAAAATATTAACCATGATATTTGAAGTAGGAGTATCTCCCCTCACAATTGCATTTTGTTGCAGTGGTTACCAAATGAGCATTTCATATTCCAGTTTGCTTCTATACTAAGTGACACAGTAACCAACTCATCTCGTTGAGTATGTAATAGCTTTGTTGAAGTTCATTAAAGGTAAACTCAGTGACTCCCCAACCTATGAAAGTCTCCAGGGAAAAATTATTCATCGAGTCTTCAAGGGTTATTGGGTTATGTTTTGGAAATAATTACTGAATTCACATGTGGAAATATTAAGATTGAGGTGATTTCGAGAACATTGATCTCTAGTGATCTCTAGTGCTTTCAGCTCTCCTTCAAGTAGATTATAGAACTAACCAACTTCGTATCATCAATAAACAAAAAATGTCCTGGATTAAGAAAAAAAAATAATTCATGAATATCAGGAATATAAGGGAATCAAGAGTGGATCCTTGGAGGACTACGGAGGTAGCTGGATACTGGTTAGAAGTATGGCATTTATGTTCAATTCACTATATCCTGTGGAATGAACAAGATTCTATGAGTTCAACTGAAAATCCGATAACTTGATTGTTTTGAGTTTGTTCCACAGTATTTACGTGTATAGTTGTGGAATTGGCCGCGGTGGTAGTGCGCCCGACTCACGATCGGAAGACCGTGGGTTCGATTCCTGCCTCGACCAGATATTTTCCTCGAGAGAATTTATCTGGTTGAAGCTGGAATGATTCCGCAACCGTAATAGGAATCACACCTTAAAAGGTAAGACCTCGTTAGTCCTTAGCTCGCACAAGTTTCTCAACTTCTGAGAGTTATCGTTCATATGAGGGCGACAGCTGATTAATGAAAAAACAGATTTTTTTTTTGAAACAGTTGCTCCATTGGGAAACGTCTAGCTCTTTATAACCTAATTTACATATAATGAGTATCGGCTTATTTTTAGGCTTGTTTTTAGGAATCACACGTTGAAAGGTAAGACCTCGTTAGTTCCTAGCTCGCAGAAGTTTCTCAACTTCTGAGAGTTGTCGTTTGTATGGGGGCGACAGCGCAAAAAACAGATTTCAAAACAGATTTTTAAAACATAATTGATGACATTATTGAATGATCTTCCCCACACACATAGATTCTGCCAAGAAATCATATGGAATTAATATATTTGTAATGTGTGTAAGTCTATATTTGTGTTTCTCAATGTTTTCGATGGACCGAAAGTTTGCCGGATCTAAGTTTTGTATTTTATACAATATGCGTAAACATTTCCAATTTTCTCTTTGATTTGATTAGTGAAATGACAAGGTTTTGAAATTTCCTTCTTCTTGCAGGCATTATTTCCCCTATTCATTTCAGAAACTAAGTTTTCACTGTATCATGAAGGATATTTGAAAGACTCATTTTTGAGAACAGAAACATAAAATTGAAAAAATAATATATAAGTTAAACTAAAATTCAGAACAATCACTTTCAATTTTGACAAATTCAGTCCGTATTCAAAATCGTATCATACATTTCTATCAAGTTTAGGTATCTGATATTATATTTCAGGTTATTGTTATTGACAAAATTATGGTGGAATACTTCCAATTCATTATTATCAAATCAAGTAATTTGTGATTTTCATCCATCGAGTTAACTTGTTTTGTATTCAGAAATGAACAAAGAACATTTACGATGGTAAATTTTTTGTTACCATAGTCACTGTTATAGAAAGGTATATTGAGATCACCACAGATAATTAGTTTACTCTCGTCAAATATATACTCGAGAGTTTCAAATCAATCAAAGAGAAATCAAAAACACTAGTATTCACAGAGGTTTGTGTATAAATTGAGTATACTATTAAAATAGAATTATTGAACACAGTGGCAGTGCAATATCAGTGTTTGTACTTCATTCAATATTCAAATTATATCCCATTTGGTGAAGGAAGGAATTTATTTAGTTCACTATGCATTTTTGCACCCTCTTGCAGGAAAAGAACACTTTCATATTTAAAATTATGAGGGTCTCAATCGGAAGGTAATGTCAAAAAGTTACTCAAAATGAAAGCATCAAAACTGAAACTACATCAATTCTCTATTAGTATAATTTAGTCTCAAATCGTTGTCGGACATTTTGGAGCATTTCTGGAGTTGACCGATAACATTGTTTTTCCCAGAAGAGGGGACCAATATAAAAAGATACGTAGTAATGAATAAATTCCTTAGAAGATTACCTTTCAAATGATATGTCACACTAAGTACCTTCTCTATTCACCAAGGGGCGGAGAAGGAGATATGACATGTGAGGTTATGATAGCAAGACGCCCATTAATGTCTGCAGATTACGGATAATGAATACAGAAAATAGTTTTGTTGTATTAAAATTTGAATTATTGATACATAAAAAGCATTAGGTACCTAACTGAAATAGTAATTTGAAAGTGAAACACGCGTTACGGTTTAGTAAACTGTTTGGTGAGAATGTTTCTTTGAAACACTGTATTTGTCCTCAACTCCTCGTCAGCATTACGTCTTTGAATATTTCTGAAAGGTGATCCACTCGGTCATTGCTAACATTTTCAAGATTTCAATTCACTTGTAGGGAATAATCTGACACATCACAATAATTGTTAATGAATCAAATAATCATCTGCTTAGTTATTTACTATTTTTCCCAATAAATTCAAGATTAATGAATGAATCAACGAGAATTACTTCCAAATAAATCAAACCATTATCGAATCTTTATGGCATCGTATCCTCCATACCTGTTGCCACACATTATTTCGGTGCATTATGACCCCGAATTGGAATACTACATGGCCATAAAACTCCTTAATGTTAAAGTTATTTTAGGGCACAGTTAACCTGTATCTGAATTACGTGTTGATACTATGTTGTTAGTCGGTAAGCCGCCATCTTGAAGTGATAAATTCTGTTTACTCACGTCATTTACTCATATATGTAAATGTAATAAATCATCATTTCGCGTTCTAATACGAATTGTTGTTAGTATAGGGAGCAGGCGACTGATGTAGTTAATTTTGTTTACTGGCAACGTAACATGTCAATAAACTTGTGCACAAACACTGGTGCGTCAACCGAATTTATGGAGTTGTTTGTGAATAATCAGTTCACATTAACCATCGGGAGTAGACTGAGAAATTGATTTTCTCAACTGTGGATTTCGTACCGTTGGTAGTTTTTTGTTATGAATATTGGTTGATTCTTGAGAACTATTCAATTCATGTTCACCATTTGAGTAGGTAGGTGTACAATTGGGGTGAAAATAACCAGATTCAAATGAATGCCACGAAAACCCAGCCATCGGTTTTCTCCGAAAAAATAAATGTCTCCGAATCGGATATAATAATGTCAGAACAGACAATCTCGCTTTCTGCTTCGATAAGTTTGATGGGGGTTGAAATGGAAACCAATATGTCTTGACACACAATCATGTCGCTGGAACTGCAAAGGCTGTTTCTCAAAACCTTGGAACACTGTTACGAACCAGAAAACAGTACACACCTCAGCAACTTTTGATGCTCTTTGGAGTATTGTCCATATCTTAGCAACTTTTGATGCTTTATAAAGCTCAGATGAGACCTTCATTGAGGTATTGTTCTCATGTATGGAGCTCTGCCTATAAGCCATTCGCCTAATTGGAGACACCAATATCACTTACAACCTTGATACTCTGTACATCGAAAAAAAGGTTAGAGATTTGTCTCTCTTTTACAAATACTTTCACGGGAGGTGTTCAAGTGACTTGACACATTCGATTCCATCAAGGGCGGTATATATTAGAAATACGCGAAAGACTGTAGCTGTTTTTTGAAGTTCAACTCAGTACACCTCAAAGTTCACTGTTCAAGAACTCTTTTATTTGGACAAGTGAGTTCATGTCGTTTAAACTTCCTGATAACATTTTTCCAAATGAATTTAATCTCTGGCGATTCGAATCCAACGTGAATCACTACTTCCACACAGGCACCGCTTTTAGAGCGCCTTAAGGCTTTTCCTGTAGTGCTTGTGATTTGTCTTTGAAAACAACAATTGAAAACACGTTTTAAGGCAACAAATTTGATGTCAAATTGCAAAAAAGAATAGGTATTCGTATCATCTGTATTCTGCTAGTTTTTCTAGACTCATTAGTGGACATGAATTTTGATAAATATATTGAGGTTGATATCCAAGTTTTGTAAGCCTGATTTTTTCAGTAAGGCATAATATCCAACTCGAATTAACTTTGTTAGTTACTTCGTTAATATTTAAGATAAAAAATCGCTGAAGAAAAAAAAACAAAATCAATTACAAGAAGAACAATACGGAAACCCGACAGAGAAGACATTATGAATGTAGTAATATACATCACCAATTGTTTTTTTTTTCAAAAAAATTGACAGTTTGTGATTAAAAAGGACTAGGTCTCAGAACCTGGCAACTCATTTGAAGTACGTCAACAGCGTAAGAACTTCCATCACCTTCACAATGGAGAGGACAGTCCAGAGCGAATTGCCATCCTTGGACGCATTGGTGAAGAGGACTGACACTGACTGGGACACATCTGTATACCGAAAACCCACTAACAAGGGCGGTATCTGAATCACGAATCCAACCACCATCCATCTACCAAAAGAAGAATCATCGAGACTCTAGTGGATCCCGCTTTCGAAACCTGTAATACGGAGGAAGTTCTCAAGAAGAAACTAGGCCTCATCAGGAAAGAACTTTAACGAAATAATTAATCCAAAGTCATTGTAGAACAGACTCCAGCTAGAAGACAGCAAGAGCCAGCAAGGAAGAGAAACCGTCACAACCAGTGCTTGTTCTTCTCTACGTCAGAGGATTGTCGGAAATGATAAGTAGAATCGGGTCCAAGTTCAACATCAGAACCTGCTCTAGATCCGGAAACACCATCTATAGCAGCCTCACGGAAACCAGGCCACCAAACGCGGACCGCGATTCCAAGAATTACATTTACTGGATACCCTGTGAGTGCGGCAAATCCTATATTGGTGAATTCTAGAGGTCATCAATAGTCTGCATTGCCGAGCACAAGGAAAATACACAGCAAGGAGAAACCAGCAAAACGGGAATAGTAGAGCATGTTTCGACTCGTCACCATAAAATCAAGTGGTCCCAAGCTGGTCTCATCCACAGAAAGGAACACTGGTTTAAGAGGAAGTTCAAAGAAGCTGCATTCAGCCAAGCTAGCATAGATAAACGCAACATATGACTTGGCTCATTTTTTGTAATTGTTAAGGTAAAATTGGATGCTCAATTTGATATTCCTCTCACTAGGGAAAATTTATCGCATCTATATAGTTGTAGTCGTAAAGCTGCGTGCAATAAATTGTTTACGACCTGGAGTTTATAAATCAATCAATGATTAGGCCTAGAATTAATCAAAAGGGTAACAAGCTGCAAACTAAAATCGATTTCAATAACGGAGTTCCGTGGTATGAAGCTCGCAAAAATTGAAATGACTTGTATTTTATGGCTCTCCATTTGTTCAATAGCCCGACTTTTTAATTTATGGTTGGAACTTGATTGGTTTTAGAGCAATACATTATTGGATTTTCCAAATTGGCTTGTTCAGAAAAAACATGGTGCGGAACGCGGAATTTTATTAACAGCTTTTCACACAAACTACATTCGACATACGCGAATTCGAAATGAGCACTGGATACTTTTGTGTGCTATCCAGATTCCTTCGATTTTTTATGATAATGCCACAAATTCGATGAATTTTTGATATTATTGGTAACATTTCAGTAACATCACAAGGAAACAACTTTTGAAAAACGATATTGGAAAAGATATATTGGCTTTTATTTCTGTTAGGAATCACACGTTAAAAGGTAAGACATCGTTAATCCTTGGCTCGCACAAGTTTAGACTTCTGAGGGTTATCGTTCGTAGGGGTGAGACAGCTGGTTAACGAAAAAACTGATTTCAAACAGATTTTTTTAAACAGATGGTACATACAGTAGGTAAAGCAAAATTATTAACGCAAGAAAACATGTACGTTCATGTAGTATCCTTTTTTTTACAATTGAGAAATGAAGGAAAATAATATAATTAACGTTTGCATTCAATCAAGGATATTTCTTATTCTGATCATAGCTATACAAATGCGATTCGTCGACAGTTTATAAACATTTTAAAGCCAATTATATGGAGTATTATTATCATTTGACATTTTGTAATGTTTATACATTGTTGATGGAAAACTGTCTGTGGTTTCAGTTTTTTAACGCTGCACAATTTTTTCATTTGCTGAATAAACTGTGAATATTTTTGAAAATTCAGGTCGTTGAGAGGAGTAACAGTCCTAAATGAGTTACCAATCGAAAGGAACAGTAANGATTTATGGTTCAGATACTGTCCGGTGTGAGTGGGTTTTCGATATACAGATGTTTCCCATTTAGTGTCGGTCCGCATCACCAATACGTTTAACAATGACAATTCGTTGTGGACTTCCTTCTCCATTATGAAAGTGATGGAAGGATCTACGTTGTTGATGTGCTTCAGGAAAGAGTCTAGATCTGCATTCCCGTGGTTTCATATTATGAAGAAATCGTCCACATATTTCAACCAGACTCGGGGCTTTTAGTGGGCTTGTTCAATGGCCAAAGTTTCAAACCTAATATATTGGCTATAACCGGTGGAAGTGGCGATCCCATTGGCAGTCCCTCATCTTGCGTAAAGAATTCGTCCTTTAGTTGGAAGTAGCAGTTCCGTACACAGCATCCTAGTAATTCCATGATTACTTGTATCGGTAAGTTTGTTCTATCTTTCAGGTCCCCATCTTTGGATAGTTTTTTCTGTATGATTTGAAGGAAAGTTGATGTAGAGGCTTTTCACGTCGAAACTGATCAGTTGATCCTGCTCTTTTACTTCTATTTTCCCTAGTAGTTCAACGAACTGCCATTAATTTTTCACAAAAGATGATGTTTTTCCTTGCAGTGATTTAATTATTGGTATTAAAAATCCAGACAAATTCTGAGTGGTTGAATCTTTGGAGCTAATGATCGGTCTGAGCGGAATATTCATCTTGTGGATCTCGTGGACCAAAGAAGAAACTCACCTCAGCTTCTTCTGCAGAGCTAGAGACAACAACATCATACCGAAAGGTTTATTGCTGAAATCGCCTATCCCAGAAGAGAGAGTCAAACGCATTTTGGAACGCGCTAGCCGAGCACTGATAAGGTCTCAAATTAATTACCACCGTTGGGAAGAACAGTTTGAAGAAATAAGAAGAGATACTTTGTAAGAGGATCATGGACAAATCTTTGCCAAGGTTGAAAGCACATGCTTGAAGATCCAACAAGACATGTAGGCAACACACAACAGCAAGTGAAGATTACCGGAAAAAATAAGAACGATTGGGTCCAAGTATAACATCAAAACCTGCTTCAGATCTGGGAACACTATCCGTAGCAGTCTAACGAAAACCAGGCCGGAAAACTCGGACTGCGATTCCAAGAGTTGCATTTAACCGTTACCCTGCGAGAGCGGAGAATCATACATCGGTGCAGAATAGTAGAGCATGTTTGGGCTCATCAACATAACATCAAGTGGGCTCAAGCTGAGATCTTACACAGAGAGGAACACTGGTTCAGGGGAAAATTCAAAGATGCCGCATATATTTTGTCCAACAACATGTTTAGCCAAGCTAGCGTAGATATACGTAACATATGGAAATCTTTAATCAAGCGGAACACGACCAATTGCCGCCAAACGGTCAGTTCCCGCTAAAAACCAATGAAGCAGAGAGAGGGAAGAGGAGATAGGAAAAAGCAGTTGAATAAGAAATAAGTACAGTTATCACCCGAAGACGATTGTGGATACTAACAATTGGAACGTCGTGAAGTAACTTGCTTTGGAATCATTCTGTTTCATATTTTTAATTTTCATTTCTTGTTAATGATCATTTAATTTTTCAGCTCGTGTTGATAGTTCAGTGTTTTGTTTTTTTGGTTGATACTGGTATGTTATTTATTCCATTGTAATTTCAGTTTTTTGCTCAATTAAATTGTTTTTCAGCAAATTTTTTCAATTTTTCTACAGATTCTTTCAGGGTCTTCAGATCAATTTATATCATATTAGACAATAGAAGTCCGAACTGATGAAATACAACACAATAAACTCTTGCAGGTTGCGATGTAGGGTCGAATAGACCCACTTACTTTGGACCTAACCTAACCTAACCTATCTGTAATCACCAGTTTCACCTATTTTTAAAGATATCATCTCAGACTTGAAAGGGAAACTAATTAAATTATTTCATAATTGGATACTTGTTATGAATTTTATGTTTTAAATCAGCAATGAAAATCATGAATCAAATTGAAATATAAAACTAGAACCTCTGACGTGAAATGAGTCCAAAACAAACGCTGCCGCCACACACCAGAACTGTAACATTTTTCTCAATATACATTTCTCCAACCAAGTTGATGTCATCAGGAATAGTTCGTTTCCTGATGACACCAACTTGATTGGTTAAACACGCGTTGCCGTTCTGGTGTATGAAAATCTCAAATATATCAGTTGGATATTGGACGGTGAATATATTCAGCTAAATTTCTAGAAACTTTTGTTCTATGGATATGACAACAAAATCGCAAACAAATTTGTAATGAACCGATAAATAAAATCAGGCAGGAGGGCACCGGGGGGAGGGCAGTTGGAATATTAAAAAATCCTTTCTAATTGCATATCTACAATATAAAATGAACCTACATACAAAATTTCAGCCTTCAAAAATATAGCGGTAAGGAGAAACAGTGATGAAAAGGTCAAATTTCATATGAAAACCTTCCCCTTTTATCACCAGGTGAGGGGGACAATTGGAATATTAGAAAATCCTTCGTTAATGCACATCTACAACATAAAACAATCCTACAAACAAAACTTCAACCTCAGAAAATATAGCGGTGAGGAGAAACAGTGAGAAAAAGGTAAATTTCATATGTAAACCTTCACTATTTCATCACCAGGGGGGCAGTTGGAATATTCAAAAACCCTTTCTTATTGCACGTCCACAACATAAAACGAGCCTACGTACACAATTCCAGCCTCCGAAAATATAGCCGTAAGGAAAAACAGTGATGAAAATGTAAGTTTCATGTGTAACGATCTAAGGAGCACCCATATACTGAATTTCACCTTCCTAGTGGCTTTCGCATTTATAAGTATAGATTGAATATGAAAAGTACTTTCTCCGATTCAACCCGGACTTCAGAATCGCACGTTCATTTCACTCTTGAGTTGTAGAATGAGCATTGATTTTTATGGAATCAATAGACGTGTATTTGAGATTTTCAACTTAGGAAATGTGAATTTCATTTTTGAATAATGGAAAAAAAATTGCAATTTTTCTGTCGAGGATAATTGGGAGGTTACACATTTGAAATACTGTTGACAATCGTCATGCATGACAATGTTTTTCCAACCACAATCAATGTTTCATATAACTAATTACACCCCAGGTTGCGGTAACCCACCCCCACTAATGAATGAGCACACTGTATCAATCGGAAAGGGCATTGTTCGCGTCGCGTCATCCGTGACGTAGACAGATGTCTGTTGTTTCACTGGGTCAGCTGTTGATTTCGCCAGGTGCGAGAGTATCGAAACAGCTGAATATCTCACATCTCACCCTATCATGACAATGCAACAAGTCTGAAATTTTGGGGTCACAGCCCTCTCTGTTTAGTTGTGCCGTCGTACCACGCCGTGCTTATTAGAATATAAAATATTTGACAGCGCGAACGGAGCGAGAGAGGGATGAACAAAAAATTATGTTTTCACGAACTAGCGAGGGTGCCTGGGCTCCATTGTTGCATTATTTTTAGTCGCTCTGTCGTGCGCTAAATGATTCATTGGTTTGATTTCCAAGGCAATCGATATGAGGCACCGGATGGATTATCATTGGATAAATCGAAAAATATTATTAGAAAATGAAACTTTTTTCATCGATCTCCTACAATCTGAGAAAAATGAAAATTGTAATGGAGAATTTTATATACGACTAATTTTAGTCATTACATCATTTTCAGAACTAACTAGATTACATTCAAATCTGAGTATTTATACCTAAATTGCCTATACCTATCATAAATAATTTGATACCTACATCGTCTATACGTGAAATAACCTCATTAATATCATTACATCAATGAACATAACAGAAAATTTTTTGATAAAATGTAGGTTTTGGAAGTGAAGGTTTTGGGTTATAGGTTCAGGAGAGGACTATTGTTTAGATCAATTTGTTCGTTGAGGATAATATAATTGGTATTTTTACCAATTAATTGTTTATTTCCAGATTTCCATTTTGGATAAAAAATCAAATGTTCGAAATTTGAAACATAAAATAGATAAAGATTATTTAAAAATTCTCCACACATGCAAAAAAGAAGAAAATGATGAATTTGTTGGAATATGTAGAAATAAACAAGTGAAAGAAAAATCCCAATTCTGTTATCCTCGACGAACAACTTGATCTAAACAATAGTCCTCTCTTAAACCTATAACCCAGTTCCCAAAACCTACATTATTTCAGATTTTTTTTTGTTATGTTCATAGATATACTGCTATTAATTGACGTTATCCTAGGTAAAGACAATATAGTTATCAAATTATTTATGATAGGTATAGGCAATGTAGGTAAAATTAATCAGATTTGAATGTAATCTAGATAGTTTTAAAAATGGTGTAATGATCAAAACTAGCCAACAAATATGAAACTATTATGGAAAAATAGACATATAAATAGAAAATAGAACAAGTTGGTCAGTATGAAAACACTTGAGAAAGCTATTGCATAGCGAACTACGTGTTGCGACTTTGTTATCTTTCTAGCGGAGATCTTACAATTTAGTGTTTAGTTAAGGATTTTTATCAAGTATGGCAATTGTGCAAAATGGAGAATATCTTGCAATGACCTTGAAATATATTTCTTAGTGAGGAACAGAAAGCCCCTCCTTCGGAAATTGCTTGCCAGTAGCTCATCCCAAGAATTGACTCGGATAATGTTTGTTCAGATAGGATGTTAACGAAGTAACGCCAGCAGCGCTGGTGTACTCCAAGGTTCAAATTTATTGCACCGACATACCATTTCTCCACATAAACACCTCATGAACACGTTCTACCCAATGGAACTTGCAGATGATAGTCATGATTACCTGCGGCAGCAAACCAATAAGATAATGCTTATTCAAAAAGACTTGGCAGAGGCCAAACAAGAATTCATTGATTTACTGGAAGTGAAACGCTACCCAAATGCAAAGTTGTCCCACCACTGAAAAAACTGAGAAAGCTGTATCTGCTATGAGTAGATTTGGTAATACTATCACGCTGAGCTGGCCCACGTTCAGAGTCACTATCAGCAGTGTCTTCTTAGTGCTTCCAACATAGTCAATATATAATTTATTCTCATGGTCTATAGGAAATTTTTTCGATCCGTCCTGAAATACTGCCCACAAACATGAAACCATAGCTTCATCCAAAGAAGAATAAATCGTATTCAGTATAATAAGAGATCATTTCACTACTTTTGCAATTCAGAAGTATCTGATTTCTAGCATGGCAATGAAATTGATGGTTTTTGTCAATTGATCTGTGAATCAATCTAATTTGTCCTCACGAAAACTTCATTCAGAATAGTTTCATAGAAAACTGTATTATCAGTTTTTTTTCCTTAGTTGACTCTTCGAACTTCATATTTGCTTTTCAATAAAAACTAGTCATGCAACTGTTTTTATGATAGGGGTATGTAGCAAATTCAGATTTGCTAAATAACATGCCTTATGAAACAATGTTTCGGATTTAGACGGTGAACAATGTACATCTCAAAAATACTATCCAAATGTTAAATTAGGAACATTTTCGTTTCATATAGGTGAAGAAAGTAGGATATCAAAGTTATTGTCGAAGTTCAGCTAGTGGTTGTGGTCGTTGTTGATATTTGCTATCAATTGCGATTTTTTCATCTGTTTCACTAAGAAAATATTACCTTCAAGAAAATTTTCAATTGAGACTATTTCGTTAATCAATATTTTCTGTTGTAAATGATATTAGTTTGGATTTGTCATGAAAAATTTTAATCAAGTTTATCTTTCCAAACTGATGTCATGACGATGCAGAATAATCTACACGTTATTAGATTGAAAAATCAGGAAAGGAAAGTTGATTATTTTCCTCAGCAGATTATTTTCCTCAAAATTCATGAGAATATTACCCACAACGGGAAAAAGAAAGTAGCCTATTGATATTTTCCGATAAAAATCATTCATCAAGTTGTTGTTTTCGAAAATATTCAGACAATGTTAAATGAAATGGAATTATCTAGGAGAACAATTCGCTAAGGCCAGTCTCAACTGACGTACTTGAATAATATAGTCACTACTACGATTACTTGAAGATGGAACATAGTTTTCCGATTGGCATCCATCAAATTGTCTTTCAAAATTCCCAATATTTTCAAGCACATACATAACACAAAGATAATAATAAAAGTAGACAATTGATATGAAAATTTGACCAAGTATGCCCAATATCCTACAGACAGTACACCTCAAACTTGTCTATTCTTTTCTGAACTCGGAAAAAAAACATCCAGTATTGGTATCCTTTTATCAGTAAACGTTTGCCTTTCATGCTTGATATTGAGTTAATATAAGGAGATGAATAATATGAGCTTGACAAAAATAAGAATTTGTGGAATTCTTGAAATGGCTGAATACGGTGTTACTTTCACAAGGTGAGTAAACATGAAGCTTTAGCAATGACAGATGATGATTTACAAGTAGGTACAATAACCCTGTTTCCGCCCAGTCATGCTTATCACCGATGAAGATTCTGGAGAGGAAGACTACATCGACATAAATAATTTGCCTGCTTCACAAATGCAAAGTGAATGTGAGGTATCATCAACACATCACTATGATTATGACTGGGATTCAGATGATGAAATACCATTGTCGTTGATGAAAAAAATAAAATAAAAGAAAATATCCACCATTCAGGAAAAAGATGAAAAGAGTCAATCAATACGTGAGAGAAGATAATCAGAGCAATACTTATACTTTTGAAGAGCCTCAAAGTGATTATGTTACCGAATATACATACCCCTACACAATTGTTTTCACTTTCACTCGTTGAAATAATTCTTAGAAAATTCACTGATGAAACAAGTCGCTATGCATCTCAAAAATAGATCAATGTGGGTTGAAAACAGCAAAGTGAAATGTTTCATTGTCTTCTTTGTCCTTCGTTTGAGACTACATTCCACTTTCCAGAATGTTTCGGAAAGCAATATCTAGTAACACATTTGAAAATATTCTCTCAAATACACATTTGGAAAATAATAATACTTCTGACCAATCTGACAAGTTTGCCAAAGTCGAACCTCTTTCCACCTCTCTTAAAAAAGTTTTTTGAGCATGCTTATATCCCTATACGGAAAGACATGGCTATAAACAACATATCCATGGAAAGCCCATTCGATGTTATTTCAAGATTTGGGTCAGAACTACCCATCAGGGATATATAAATTGGTTTGAGCCCTATCAAGATACTGCAACAAATATCAGCAGAATATAATACATAGCGAGTTGGGTGTTGGAACTTCTGCGGTACTGATTAATTCACGTCCATTGCTTTACTACAATATACTACTCAGAAGAAGCTACATGGTTGTGGAACAATGCTTAGTATTCGTATTCTAGGCAGTATTTTGCGTAAATCAAAATTACTTAAGGAAACTCCTCGTGGAACCTATGACATTCTCTTCTAATATAGTTGGAGTGAACTACACTTACCATTCGACGATACCCCTCAAAAAAAAGTATTTTCAAGTTGATCATCCTCATGTCATCAAATTGTATAATAGAAGTATGAGCGAAGTTGATCGTTCAGATCAAAACATAGGTTTATATCGCACATCTGTAAGAGGTAAAAAGTGGTACTTTCTTTCAGTTACCCATTGCGTAAACATGGCATTAAACAATACTTGGCAATTGCATAAAAACGCTGGAGGAGTAATGGATCAGCTATTATTCAGAAGAAGTATAGTCAATACTCTACTCACTCAAAATAAAAAAGAATTTATTTACCAGAGAGGACATCTTTCCAAAAATATTGGTTTGGAGTTGCAATTTTATCAAATGACCAAAGAAAAACAAACTTGCCACAAAAAAGTACCACTAGGTGTCAAAAGTGTAGCATTGGTTTGCATGTTGAATGTTTTATAACAAACCATACTGAATAAATAGTTACTGTTCCAAAATATTCATAGTACAGCTTATGCCCATTCGATTACGGTACATATTCTAACAAAATCCTGAAATACTTCAAATTTAAATTATAATTTGACATACTTCAATGGAAGAATGCTGCCCTTACCTCCAACTCCCGTCGAATGATAGGTACAACCCCCAATTTATTAAATGGGAAGTATAGGCTTGTGATATATTGTTCAAAAGGTCTCTTCATTTTCTATTCAAAAATGTTATCGCTATCAAGTTCATTGAAACAATTAAGACAAAATAAATTAAATTCTTGTGGTTACCGAAATACACCAGAAATTATTGCAATACACTCAAAACTTATTTTAAGTTGAGGTATTGATAATAAAAAAGTAAGCAAAAACCATTGCAATTTTTTTTCAGATGGTCTCCTTTCAAAAACTATAAGTAATTTCCGTGGCAACGTTAGTTTAAAACGCCTTGTCAAATTGTTTTGTATGTTAAAACATTGGTTGTCAGTATTTTAATTTAAGTTTAAGACGAATGGTTAGATAATCCCTATAAAATTATACCTACTCAGGAGCTCATGAAAGACGATCTTGATGGAAAAACTTATTTTTGTGAGCAATTGATATACATGTTGGATAACAATATCATCCAATTAGAAGACGTTATGTTTTCTGATGAGTGTACTTTGTCTCTTAACGGTCATGCTAATCGGCAAAATTGGCGCTACTGGTCAACGGAAAATCCTCACTGGACGAAAGAAGAACACACCTCAAAAGGTTAATGTTTGGGCAGCCACTGTATGATACCAAATCATCAGTCCATTTTTCATCGAGGGCAACATAAATGGCGATAATCATTTGGTACTACTTTAAAATAGTGTTATTCCAAGTTTAGTAAATGTATATCCCGATTCAGGAAACACTCAAGTTCAAGTGAATAGGATATGGTTTCAGCAGGATGAAGCACCATCACATTACCAAGTTAATGTCCGGCAATACCTCGATACAATATTTCCCAATTGGTGGATGAGGAGGGGGGCGAGGATCGATTGAATGACCAGCGCAATCATCTGATCTGTCATCATTAGATTTCTCTTTATGGGGACATGTAAAAAGCAGTGTGTACAAAACTAAACCTTCAGATTTGAATGACTTAAAAGAACGAATAACGCTTGCGATGAGGTCGGTCACGCCGAATATGCTGAATAATTTTAGAAGACAGTTTTATTTGAGATTAGGATGTTGCCATGACGTTCGCGGTGAATATTTTGAACATCCACTTTGTTAACACTCATAGTCCTTTTTCGTATTGTACATTTTATTACGTTTTGCATTACATTTTAGTTTTTGAGTGTATTTTATCGAGTTTCGGTAACCACATGATTTTAAATAATTTTATCTTAATTGTTGCAATAAACTTGAAAGCGATAAAATTTTTGAATAGAGAATGAAGAGACCTTTCAAACGATATATGACAAACCTATACTTCCTATTTAAAAATTGAGGGTTGTAGGGTCGATCGGAGCTAATATGATACAAAAATATACACTTTTCACTATAATACCTAACATATACATTAAGACATTTTGAAAAAATACTGGGATATTATATAATTCGTATTGGTTAGTTTATTTATGGGTGCACAAAAAATGTAGTTGCAGTACCAATGCTGAAAACAAATAAAAACTGTGTATCATAATAACCCCACCTGGTGGGGCTAATTTGATACGATGATGGGCTTAAGTGATACAGCATTGTATTTCATTCAATATCGTCAATGAACGTAAGACGAGACTGAAATGATACAGCTCTGGGGCTAATGTGATACCAGTAATTTTTTAGAATTTTTGTGTTCAGTCATATAAAAGATACAACCGTGTCTTGTTCATGTTTTTTCCACTAAAAAAACTCCTTTGGAAAGAATAACTAATGCACCGTTTATTGAAAAAACTTAACATTTTCAACATTCCATAATTATTGAATATTATAATATTCAAAAGTCGAGTTGAAAATCAGTTCTCCTCTCCTTCCCAAAGCAGGATCATCAAGTTTTTCTATCACATCTTCATTTTCAATAAATGACACATCTTTCGGCTCTTTCCAACAAAAAACTGTGGTATCTTCATGTGTCTCTTTTATTCGTGTGAATTTTACTCTTGGTTCACCAGCTTCAATATCCATAACTTGACCTACGTAATGCAAAACTTTCTTCTTGGTTGCAAATTTAACTACAACTCAGTCATTGATTCTAGGTGTAGTATGTTGGTCATGCATGTCACTACCATTGCAGTTTCCTAAAGTTTTCTCCAAATCCAAATCTGACTCTTCTTCTCTCTGCATGGCTTGTATAATGTCGGAATCACTGCTATCCTCATCTGCAAAATCAATTTCACTCGGGACATCTGATTCGCTATCTGACTGACGAAACCGTTATTTTTTTACGCTTCTTTTGTTTTCTTTGACTCTGACTCTCTTCCTTCCTTATTATTTCGTCTTGGGTATCATTTTCCGCTGGTTGGGTTTCATGGGTGCCTGATGTGGTTGTTTTCTTATGTTTCTTATTTACTTCTCCCCTACTCCTCACAAAACAAAACAAGTTGAAATCCAAGAAAGTTACAAAAACTAATGAAATATGCCCAACAATAATAGAATGTATCACTTAGTCAGTATGTTTTTTTAAATATTTTTGACACAAAGCACGTGAATAATCTCCTGGTGTATCATATCAGTCCCATTTTTCATGTTGTATCACATTAGCCCCGATTGACCCTACCTGTTATTTGAAGGTAGGAGTGGCTATTTTACGTTGAAGAATGTCAAATTATAATTTACATTCGACGCGTTTCGGATTCTAAATATGTACAGTAACCAAAATAATGAATTTATTCTATTTGGCTTTTACACACTGTATAAAGTACACCCTGAAGAAAAGTCTTTGTGTAATTTTTTTTCGAAAACCTGAATTTATGAACAACTTTTCATGCTGAATCACTACTACTAATTCATAACTGTCTTGTATAATTAGCCCCAAATTGCTTTGGCCCTATCTGGGTTAGAAATATCCATAAGTATTGGAATATAAAAACAATCCCTGTATTTCTCAAACGAGCACTCATCGTGTGGCACGTGGAAAAGAAAAATTGAATTCGAAATGAGGCCATTTTCACCCCACTACTTTTTCGGTATGGAGCCTTCCACGTATTTGGCGCAAAGAAAAATTAAATTATCCGCATACGGTTCCCATGTAATTTAAAAATGTATCTCTTTGGCGAAAACTGATTTCCAAGTGTCGATAACAGCTTCAAGTTGTATTCGCAAAAAAGTTATACTTCGGAGTTTAGCGATGGATGCTGATTGGAATTGAATAATTCACAGGCAATTTTGTGCTATATCAACAGTTATGAAATGGTAGGTGGCCATCGTGGACCGTAATTACGATAGAATATTATTAAAAACGGTGCGATGAAACAGCTCAAGCGTAGTCGTAGAATGAGTTGAACATCTGTTGAAAAACGCGTGCATATACCATACGGCTAATAAAACAATTATGAACGCTGCTTTAGGGGTTGCTTCTATTATTTATCAGAATGAAATGTGGTTAGGCTGTACTTTTAAATCTTTGTTACTTATAAAAGGCGGACATCGAGAACAGTGTACCATTTTGAATAATATACGAGTGTACTTTCGTTCAGATTTGAATGATCCGTTCGTGTTCGTATGTGATTAACTAAAAACAGTTTGGTAACATTCAAAAACATTCCAAAAAAAACATAACTAGTCAGAAATACAGGATGAGCCAGTGGAAACGGAAAAAGGGCAATGTCTCATGAATCTATATCAAAAAAAGACGTTTTGTCAACTTGAAGAAAGTTAAGTTTTATTAAGTTTTGGAGATTACAAAGAGAAATGATTAAATTTCTAAGTCCAATATCTTACTCACTGTTTCCATACGCAGTCTCTACGAAACATTCTTTTCTTTAGCTGAAATTCTGACAATCGAAGTCAATTGCATGACCCTCCTTGTAGACATGTTCACTGAGTGCACACCTCTCAGGGTGTAGCCTGCAATCACTTTTATGTGAGGAAATACGGTCTTTTGAAAGTCTGGATATCTGACCTATGTCAGAGCAAGGAATACTGTAAATTACTTTTGATTGAAATTTTGCCTTTGCCGTTTGAAAAAAGAGAATTTATTGTCTAAATAGTTCTATTGGCAATTTTTATATTAGGTATCTAAGTTTCTAAAAATCCGTGAGAGTTCGGGAGTGATATCATTGATAAAAGGTAAAGAGTAGGTAAAGGTAAGAGTACACCCAGGCTTTCGCCAGGCTTTCGCCTGGGTGTACTCTTATAACATTTTATCTTATATAACTTGGATTATATTACTTATATCGATTAGATAACTTACCAGGAACCAATTACGATCTGCTGATGTACCTGTGGATAAATTTTGGAAAGACACAATCGAAATATGAAAACAAAACAATTTAATAAACCTATGAAATACTTGAAAAATTATAAAAACTCGCAAAACACCAATCTAGACTTCAAACAATGTTCTCTGCTAACCAACCGTGAATGAAATACTTTATTGTGGAAATGTAAAATATCAGTTCTTACACAAATCACCTTTTTCTATTTGCGTAGGTAGGAAAATCTTCATGAATACCTATATTCAAATTTATTGTCCATCTTATCTATTCGGGCAGATCTTTCATATGAATATATTTCATTTGGTGAAAGTTCGAAATTCTTAAATTATGTTTGAAAATACCTGGTTTTTCTTCTTCAAGTGTGAAGTGATGTTGTACCAATAAAGTTTTTTGATGAAAATCTCAAGTAACTGGACTAAGAAAACGAAAATCTGCTACAGGGAAATATTCTTGATCTCCTCACTCTTTGGATTTGCTTCTGGAGGTAGGAAGTTCACAAATTCAAATTTTGCTTTCATATTTCTAATACAAGTTGACTCACAATTCCAATACATATTTCCAAATTCAGCTACATTTATCTTTCATATATTCACAAATTCTGTATAACCTCACTTATGTCTGAATTTCTTAATTTTATCCAAGCATCATTTAATGTTCGTTACTAAGGAAGCTTTTTACAACTCTTTCTTTCAAACATATCATTTTCAATTAATTCTAATGAATTCATTACTATTTCTGTTTGATAGTGTTGTACGAAATTGTTGAAAATTTGCTGCTAGTCAGTTATCAATAATTTCTTTGACGTGAATCATCTAGACATGCTGGTGGAGTTTGTTTCATTGATTGATGTCTTTGAGTGACGCCGCCCCCCTTCTTCGGCTGATCCACCTACCAGGTAAGGATTCATTCAAATACTCACGAACAGCAAGGGTATAGTGTAAGTTGTTATTATATTCAAAAATGTCCTGCAATGCAAAATCGATAGTGTCTTGAAACAATTGTAAGAATTTCTGATAGAAAAAAGGGACCAACAATTCGGCCGTCATAGATTCCAGCACAAACATTTGACTTCTCAAGAATATTAAGTATGTACTTCACGAAATAAGTATGGGTTTTCATCAGACCAATAGTGATTGTTGTCAGGAAATATAGAACAGTTTTAATTGTAAAAGGGAAAATATGTTTGATTCAGAAATATATTAATTTGTTAATTGCCAAATGAGAAAAATCCTTAATTCTAAAAAAGTCCTAAATCTACACCGAACAACGAACTATTCAATATAGAAACACCGAACAAATATGGTATTTGTCAGTTTTTGAATTGCAGGTCACTATAATTCGGCAGAGTCCAATTTCTTGATTTGATTTCAAGTACTTGTTTTTTTTTCTTATTCAGTTCGTAGGTCTTTTCGTTAATATATGCATATATTGTTTATTAATGGTTTGAGTAAATACCTTACTTTCCTCCAACGCTGGTGTGTGTATGGTGTGATATTTCTGTGAAGCTGGAACTCGTGGATTTCTTACTCGATTTGGCTGGACAGGTAGGTTTTTTCACTGACTTAATTATTGCTAATCAGTATTCACTACTATTCAGTTTAATTCTTACTTCATGTACTTTATATAATTCAAATTTTACGGAGAGAAAATTTTTGCGTGGCGTCTCTTTCGTTGCCTCAAGAAGAATTCCTTTGTTGATAAAAAATTTGAAAATCTATCTCGTTCCCCTAGTTACCATCNATGGAATTATTTGCCAGCAGCTTGACTGCATTAACCTTTCATTTTTCCCTTCAGACATATACCCAGAGCCCACCAATTTCAAAGTATGACGTTACTAAAAGTAGATATGTCTCTCTATACATCACTTCTCACTCCACGTTACCCTACAAACTACACTATGATGAATGGAAATAATCAAAATAAACAATATGGACTTTGAATAGGTAAGTATCAGTATTCAGATTCATCTGGAGTACTTTCATACTGCTCAGAAGTATCCCAGATTTGTGGAAATGTAAAATAGACATTTTGAATTATTGGTAGGTCAGGTCAGAAGTGAGTGGGTCAAAATCGACCCTCCAACTCGACCCGCAAGGGTTTATTGTAGCTCACCCTATTGACACTCGACCAAATAAACCCGGCTTCATAACGAAGCCGATTAGTTTGTATGGTGAGTGATCTTTCAGGTCAGACGGAAGAGTAAGGCTTTGTCAAATCCTGAAAACCTGATTCGGCCCCAGCAAGCAGGTGCAAAGTTTGTGGTTTGCCGTTTCATCATTTTCCAAACAGGGGCCACACTATTGTCCGACAATCCAAGTCTTTGCATATGATGATTCAGAAGAAAGTGACCTGTGAGAAGGCCTGTCAGTCATCAAGCTTCGGAGAATGAATAAACGCCTTAGAGTGAGCCAATCCTGGAAGATTCTGCCAAGAGTTCATACATTTTCTTGCCATTCAGGTGTTCAATCTTTGTTTGGCAAAGCCTAGAGCATTGCCAATGACAGGTTCTTGTCCGAGATGTTGCTTGCAACAACCTTCTTTGCAAGAGAGTTAGCAGGCTAAGTTCCATCTGAAATGCAGTTGCATAGGTTCCTAGGCATGCGACTGAAAACACCTCTGCACCAGGACCTGAAGGTGTTTTGGATCCGTCTGTGAACCAACAACTATGCTCTCAATATTACCTTCTTGCGAAGGATCCAGTCCTCTGTACTCGGGAATAGTGCTTTATAAGGCAGTTCGTAGTTGAGAGTTGGATGCATGAAGTCACAGATTGATTGCATTGGATTGATTTATAAAATTGGCAATATGCACAAGTCTCTATATGCAGTCCATCTAGCCTCGCTCTCCAAAATTATTATTAGTATGTTACAAAGTAAAATTTCGAAATTGACAGAAAGGGCGTTTTTGTGTTCAGGTTCTCTGAATATAATTTTCATAACTACACCAAAGGTTCCAAACAGTGCATCACAAACAATATAAGATGAATAGTGGAAAAATGGAATGTGGTAATTTGGTTCCATAAGATTATATGTGTATTTTTGATCATATATATGGACTTCAGTCATTACTGGATAGATAACTAAATGGATTTTGAAAATTTCATTATTTACATTCTTCATAATTCATCAAGTTAACGCACTGCATCCATCCATTAGATAATATTTTCGTTGAAGCGGATCATGAGGCCACCTTGACAGATTGCACGCGTACTCAATCACTTCCGGAGTGGCTCGAAACCGAATCCCAGTAGGATGTGTTACTTGATACAACCATTAGCACTAAGCCACAGAAATAGGTATCCTTCAAACGTGAAAGGTTGTACGAGTTCGGTAATCTTTTTAGCGCTCTAAATCACATGTCATCATTCGGGATATGTATTACATCTCTTATGTCTTGACGATATCTGATGAGTCTATGAATTTCAGAAGAGAGGAAACTACCATTTTTTTTTGTTGGGATCAATTTATGAGACTCAATATAGAACAGTGAACAAATTCATATTTTTTCAATTGTACCCTATTTTGTTTATAACTTTTTGATTGATGATCTGACGATTGTATATTGTGACAAATAAAATGTTACTGAATATTTTTTATCAACCTTTTTTGGACATTTTCACATTCCACGATGTGAAAAATTTAAAAAATTATTGGAGATCTTCATATACGTGCAGGAAGAGCCTTCACCTATCCCCTCTTCCCTCTCTACGCTTCATTGGTTTTAGCGGGAGATGACCGTTTGGCGGGAGTTGGTAGTTTTTTGCTCGAATAGAGGTTTCCATATNGTAACTTGGTTTGGAATCTTTGAATTTTTATTTTTCATTTTTTGTTAATGATATTCTTGAATTTGCAGCTTTTATTGATAATTAATTTTTTTATTTTTTTGGTTATTGCTTGTATGTTATTTCTTTGTAATTTTCAGTTTTTTGTTTAATGAAATTGTTATTTTCGGTTAATCTTTTTATTTTTTTTTCAGAGATTTCAAATCAATTTATATTATAATAGACAATGGAAGTCCGAACTGATGAAATACACCACGAAACATTGTCAACCACCTTCCAACAGGATTTAGGTTTACCAATGAACTCACCCCTCAGTCCACTTTTAGCAGTTTAGAGATCAATATACAGGGTGTTTATTGAATATGCGGCAAAAAATCAAGGGACTATTCCTTGGACTATTCTAAGGATAGTTTGTTCTTTGATGATTTTTGACAGGGCGCTTTGTTTCGAAGATACGGTGCGAAAAAAATGTCGACAATAATAATTTGGTAATTATTAACGTAGCCGAAATGAAAGTATAGCGTACTACACCGGACTTACCTAGTAATAGAAAATCTTATAATTTCGTTGATATCTGTCAACAACATTCCGATTACTACAAACGGCTGCAGACATTTGTTAGTGATCATTTGTATGTGTCGAATAGGTTGAAACTGATTGACATTGTCAATTTGACGTACATTTTCTGTGTTTAATTGTAGATTGAGAAACATTACATGTGATTTTTTGTAATGAATTGTTGTTGTCGAAATTCTTTTTCGCTCCGTATCTTCGAAAAAAGCGCCCTATCAAAAATCATCAAGAGACAAAATATCCTCAGAGTATTCCAGAGATTAGTCCCCCGAATCTTTGCTGTATGTTCGGAAAACACCCTGTAGTACATTCCGATTTGGGTAGAAAACATATTCTTTTTTGGTACAGATATGTAGACGATATTCTCGTCTGTTTCAGAAGTACTACACGACAGCTGAACCAATTTATGACATTTATCAATAATCGTAATAGTAATACATTTGAAACAGAGATAGAGCAATATATTTATTTCTTTGACCTGACCATCACATATAATCATAATAGGTTTGAGTTCAGTCTATACAGAAAATCCAGCTATACAGACATTACAATCCCAAGTGATTGTTTCCATTCTGAGAGTAATAAATCAGCAGCCTACGATTCAATATTATACTGATTATCCTCGTTACCTTTTCTGCTGACAATCTAGATAAGGAAATCAAAACAATTTTACAGATTCGGAAACGAAGAACATAAAGATTAATATACCCCCAGGTGAAACAAACAGAAATAAAGAAGTTGGTGACTTTTACATATTTTGGTAAAAGAACAGAGAAAATTGCTGAATTTATCAAAAGGGACAATGATATAGATAGATATTAATCCATAAATCATTCACATGATATGAGATATATCCAATGGTAGTCATAAAGATAAGATAAATATAATGGTTTGAACAGTCAGATATTTATGATATAAATATTACAGTACTTAAAAATATAGGTGATGAACTGGCACCTTTATTATGCTACATTTTCAATAAGTGTCTGGAACAAAGAATATTCCCAGATGAACTGAAGATTGCTAAAGTGGTTTCCAATTCTCTTTTGATGAAATACAACCATAATCCACTGAAATTGTTAATAATTTTGTTGAAATTTTCTCAGATACTGTAAATGCCATGTACTGTTTGTCACTAAACTATATGTCGTTTACTTTTTCTATGTTTTACACTGAATCTACGTTCTATACATATACTTATACCTCTGTTATGACAACCTTAAATGTACTTCATACATACTTGGGCTAATAAATTATGATTATGATTATGATTACACATAACAACATTAAGTAACTGATGGAGCATACAATATACAAATATAAGTCTAGAGCTGGATGATGCCAACTGTTTACAAAAACAGTTGAAAATATAAAATGAAATGTACATATGAAACATATCAGAAGTGTTCAAAAATTTTCTATAGGCATAAGTGGCATTCAATCCTCATGCCAGGTTATCCAATTTCTTTTTCCATGCCGAAGATAAAGTGGACAAGATAGAGAAATCCGGAGTTGATACGCGAAAGTGTACGGAGTAGAATAGTGTTTATGTGGCCGAAATTTCTCATGCTGATTATAAAAGGTCCATTAACTAGGTGAAAATGATTCGACGTTTTCAAACCATTTCTTGGAATACAAACACAAGTTCCCGAATTTAAACGATACGGAAATTTTGCACTTTACAAGCAAGGGTTGGAAACTCAATTATTTGGAATCCTTGGAAATGCATAAACATGAGTATAGCGTATGTAACCCACGAATAATATAAATAAAGTCATTAAGGACCGTCTGTGGTTGTATAAGTATATGAGGTGTACATTAAATGAATGTTACTGGAGATTTTTCTCACCATCAAACCGTTATTTCAACACCTCGACAGGTGTTTCGATCACCAAGTGATCATCTCCAGTAATATTAATTACTACAACAAAGTTCACAAACAGTGCATCACAACAGGAGTATATTGTTGATTATTTCAGTTAATTCTATTCGCTTGAACATGTCCTTGTAGGACGAAACTGCAGTAACGTTAGTTCCAATTACAAGTAGTACAAAAACAAAGGAAGTTTTAATTATCATTATTTTGAATATATCACTGTTTTTGCTTGACTCCTGAAACTAGAGTCAGTTGCCATTTTGCCCGTGTTAGGAATCACACGTTGGAAGGTAATCACACGTTAATCCTTAGCTCAAACAAGTTTCGACTCCTGAGGGTTGTCGTTCGTAGGGGTGCGACAGCTGGATAACGGAAAAACAGATTTTAAAACTGATTTAAAATTTCAAGACGGGTAGCCAAACACGAACCATTTTTAAGGAACTGTTCGGAATAAACTTCTCTTCAGATATGAGAATAAACGATGATTTTTCAAGTTTACATCTCTTAGACTTGGATTCATTGTGAGATGAGGATTGTATTTTCACGATGAGCAGTATTATCAAATACATTTTTTTTGTGAAAAATATTTTTAATTTACGCAGTTATTTATCTGGGTGAACTAAAGAGCTCACCCTGTTTACACGTGTATGAAGTTCTCTATTACGATTATCATATTTTTTTTGGATGGCAAAAATACCTATAATAAACTGATTTCCCTCCACAAAAATGACCTTCGTTCAATACTCAATGTTTATCAATCAGAAATTCACCGACACTAATTATCTGAAAGGATGTGAGACTATAGGTCATTATGGTTTGAAATATTGAAATATTCAAATCAGAGAAGATTATAATAATCTGAACACAAAAAACCTTTTTCGCCAAGTTTTAATTGTAGATTGGGATTTTTCTGGGCAGTCAACTGCAGTATTACTACAAATAAATCACAATCAGAATGCTGACACCTTCATATTGTTTATTTTGATTATTTTCATTCATGTTAGGTATACAAAATAGACGTCAACTAGTACTCTTCATCTTTTATTCTTTTCCTCATAGTAACTGACGTAGAGTGGGAAGAAGCATGTAATAGGTAGTGGCATTGCCCGAACTTTGAACCGCTACCGATTCAATGTGTGAAGGAGGTATTTATAAATATTGATATAAAAGTGGATTATATGGAATCATAATTTTAAATTGTTAAATTTGACTGATCATAAAGTCATTAGGATTTTTTCACAACAGTTTTTTGTATTATATTTTTGCCAGTCGAAATCGTCAAAATCATCATAAAAAGCTAACATGCATGAAAAGCATACGAGCACAAAATATAAAAGTTCTGGCTGCACTGTAACATAGTTCTGAGGTGGCTACTGCCGGAGTCCTGGATCTCAAGAATAAAGCTTGTTGATCACTGGTTCGGCACAGCACAGCACGGCGCTGTCCGTCGCCTGATGGCGTCTGGTTGTAGCATCGCCTACTTATCCAGCTACAAACAGCTGTTTGATCGACATCAAGAGAATTTCACTTGAAATCGAGCGGTGACAGAAACATGTTTATCACTAGCAGTTCTGACGAAGAAGTCGTCATTATAGTGGCCGCATTATTAAATGTAGAAGAAAGTAGTCACAAAAAAGAATGTTGTGGGTCCATCTCATTAATCAGAAGAGGGCAAATCTGAGAGATTTTCATCATCTCTTCAAAATCTGAAAGAAAACTAGGAGACATTTTTCCAGTATTTCCGAATGACACCTCAAAGGAGGAGTGCCTAGAAGATGACAGTACTACCAACTGTTGAAAGCGCTTTATATCTTCTATTAATTATCTGCGAGCGCTTTCGACAGTTGGTAGTACTGTCATCAAACTGTATATTGAAATACTCAAAATGAAGGAAAATTAGTTGCATGAAAAGTGGAAAAATGGAATGGTACAATCGAAGGCAGCGAAGGCTGGATACTTCACTGTTGCCGACAGTGGTAAAAATATTCCAATCAAGTTTGGTTGGAAAAAGTAGAATGTAAATTGGCAACTGTGCTATAAAAAGTATGTCAAAATTATTGAAAATGTCATTTATGGAAGTATAACCTCATTGATTGCCAAGAATGTTGATAGTATGAATTTGTATATAATCTTCTCTGATTTGAATATTTCAATATTTCAAACCATAATAACTATAGTCTCACATCCATTCAGATAATAGGTGTCGGTGAATTTCTGAGTGATAAACATTGAGTATTGAACGAAGGTCTTTTTTGTGGAGGGAAATCAGTTCTTTTCGACCTTCTTTAGGTATTTTTGCCATCCAAAAAAAACATGATAATCGTAATAGAGAACTTCATACACGTGTAAACAGGGTGAACTCTTTAGTTCACCCTGATAAATAACTGCGTGAATTCAAAATATTTTTCACAAAGAAAAATGTTATATTTATCAGTGACTTGTCGTATTTGATAATACTGCTCATCGCAAAAATACAATTCTCATTTTACAATGTATCCAAGTCTAAGAGATGTAATCTTGAAAAATCATCGTTTATTCTCATATCTGAAGAGGAGTTTAATCCGAACAGTTCCTTAAGAATGGTTCGTGTTTGGCTACCCGTCTTGAAGTTTTAAATCAGTTTTAAAATATGTTTTTCCGTTAACCAGCTGTCGCACCCTTACGAACGACAACCCTCAAGAATCGAAACTTGTTTAAGCTAAGGATTAACGTGTGATCACCTTTTAACAGTGATATATTCAAAATAATGATAATTAAAACTTCCTTTGTTTTTGAACCACTTGTATATGGAACTAACGTTACTGCAGTCTCGTCCTACAAGGAAATTTTCAAACGAATAGCATTAACTGAAATAATCAACAATATACACCTGTTGTGATGCACTGTTTGTGAACTTTGGTGTAGTAATTAATATTACTGGAGATGATCACTTGGTGATCGAAACACCTGTCGAGGTGTTAAAATAACGGTTTGATGGTGAGAAAAAACTCCAGTAATATTCATTTAATGGACACCTCAAATACTCATACAACCACATACGGTCCTTAATTACTTTATTCTCCCATTGTCTAATATAATATAAATTGATTTGATAACCCTGAAAAAAATCAAAAAGATTAACCGAAAATAACAATTTCATTGAACAAAAAACTGAAATTACAAAGAAATAACATACAA